>JAJOOO010030384.1:0-14896 GCA_029582685.1 Solanum piurae
AAATAAAATTATAAATAATGTACGTATTTAAATTAAAAGAAAGTTATTACTAACCGTTGATATATCTTATTAACTAATTTGTATCACTTAACATTTAAGAAAATATTAATTATTTTTAAATCAAATGCATAAATGAAAATTTTATTTTCATTTTAAAATTTTGTTAGAATAATTTCACAAAAACTATATTTTAATAATTTTATTTTATCGTTTAATAATTTATTTTAATATATTTAGTTATAGATAAACTCATTGAAAGTGTAAGTATAGAATTTTCACACTACATGAAGCGTAAGTGTTTTATTTTAAAATATGAATAGTGTATTTAAAATTGAATTATAATATAAATTTTTTAAATATATTAACTATTTATATACAAAAAAAAATGAAATTAAATCTCAAAAATAGTGTTTTTTTCCGTTATCTTATAGAGTTGCTTTATTGGAGACAGAAAGTAGATATTTATTCTTGTTAGTTTCTTTTTTAATTTACTCCACATTTTTAATTTTTTTAAAAAAGAGCCAGGAGAATTAAAAAAAAAGATAAGGTAAAGAAGTAGAATGACGAAAAACAAGAAGAAAAATAAATTTGACGAAGAAACAAAACTGTTAAATATTTTATTAGGTGGGATTCAAAATATTAAACTTATCAAACTAATAAATACTTTATACAATTTACTAGAAAAGAACAAGCCTAAATTTTATTTCTTTATGTTGAAGGAAAAAAATTATAACTGTCTGTTCAAAATTCTAGCCAAAATTTTCTGGCTATTTAGCATCCTCATACATTAAAATATAAAGGCAACCGTGCATCGATAGAAAACAAGGCAAGTTGTTACTACACCTAATAATAGTCGGCTGGAACATATTTTGAGAGAAATAAATTAGTATTCCCTCAATTTATTTGAACAAATATTAGATTATTGTGTTTCATTTGAAAACATTCGCTGACTACGTGGACTACGGTTTTTAAAAAAAAACAGCAAATTTTATTTGACTTCCTAAACTGTGGATTACACTAATATAGCAGCCTTAACGATACACCAATTTGTGCAATAGTTTGAAGAGTAACTTGTTGATGAATAGTATAAATTAAAAAGGAAAAATTATGTGTATAAATAAATATATATTAATTAATTAGTTAACATAGTTATAGTTTGTCTTAATTACAATTCGCGACCTACTTTTAGCTATAATTATGCGGCTCAACTCCAACAAGACAAAGGAACCACTATGGTCCTTTCTAGTGCTGCAATTGCTGATTCAAATGCCTCGTCTCTTAACATCGATTTTCAACAGTAAGTAATTTTTCATCCTATTTCATACGAGTTAATTTTTCAAATGATTATTCAATTTAATTATCTTTTTTTTCTACAAAAAGTAACTAAACTAAGTTTGATTACATGTGCTAAACAAAGTAAATCATTACTACTACTACTACAATTATTGGAAAGAGATAAAGCAAAGGACAGCTTTAACGTGACTTGTGCACATGTGAGAAGTACTTTCTACTTTTCAATTTATTTGTTTATTTTTAATTTAAAAATAGGAAGAAATATTGAAAATACGTCTAAATTATGCGTGAATTATTAGTTTCATTCCTAAACTATTGACAACTTTAAAAATATCTTTTACTTGACTAAATAAACTTAAAAAAACACTCTCGATTTTGCAATATAAGTGAAATACATTCCTAAATTCTTGTCAACTTTAGGGGTGTTTTCAACACTTCTTTCGTCTTTTTATTAAAAGTGTCATGCTTCTACAAGAGTTTAAAACCTATTGATATGTCATGTGGGTGATCGGGGGTGTATCTAAGTTTAGTTAGTTAAGTAAATGAGTGTTTTTAAGGAGATCAATAGTTCGAGGACAAAACTAATCATTTGCGTCAAGTTCAAGGGTGTTTTTAATACTTCTCTCTTAAAATGTATGTTAATTTTATGATCTCAAATGAAAGTAAATAAACAAATTGAAACACAAAAAATACTTTAATTAGGTTTAAGTAACGTGGAGGAATCTCAACATATATTATTGCGATGGAGTGTTACATCATATCAATTCATATTAATTATGATCAAGTCGTAGCTATAAATTGAAGTGATTGATACGTCGAACCTAACACCTATAGTAATTGCAGTGGCACTACCGCTACCCCTCAATTTTGATGCAAGTTGTACATAATATTGACCCCGTCAATAGACTGGAATGACAAAAAAAAAAAGGGCCCCAACTATGAAAAAGATGGAAATGTGTTTAAAAGGGTATTTAAGGAAAAGAAATAATGAATGCAAATCCTATATAAATAATTCTTTAAGAAAATTATGCATTTCAAATAAATAATCCTTTAAGAAAATTATGCATTTCAAATTTTGAACAACATTTCATAAATTTAAATGTTCTAATTTTAACATTGACAGATAAGAACTCTTTGTTACTGCAGGGTCTGGAAGGAAAACAAAAACTAGCATTTTCTTGACGCACCGTTTGGATAATATTTGGTTGAAGTTGAAAAAAAGCAAACAAACAAGTGTTTGAAGTTGAAAAGGAGCATTTGAAAGGAAAAAAATTGTATTTAGACGTTAATTTTACTTGGATTTTTTTCTTCGAAATTTTGTAAGTAAATCACCATTTCACTTGAAATGGCCCTTAATTTTTAAAATTAGAATTGAGAAGCAAAAATACAAAAAACGATCGTTTGATTTATAAATAGTATTTCATTATTTGCAAATGATTAGTGTATATGTACCAAAGGCAACAATATGTTGAGCATGCACTTTTTACGTACCTGGGTTATCATTTAGTGAATCGATTGTATATTAGTTAGCCATCCATTATATTTGAAACAAATTTGTATTTGTTCACTTAAGCATATCTAGAAAAGGACAAAAAAAACTATGTTTAATTTTTAGCTTTAATTGTTCATTCCAATACAATTTTCAAGTCTATTAAAAATTACTATGTAGTAATTAGTATGAGTATCATTGTAAAATATACATTTCATTTGTTATTCTTTAACAAAAAGTTTGCTAAATCCATTAAAAAAGTAAATGTGAATGGAGGGAGTACTACTTATACTATATGCTTGGTGTATGCATCTTAAGGGATCATTTGATACATGAACTACATAATTATCTTAATATAATAGTCTTGGAATTATTCATAGACTAAATTTATCTCATCTAAGAGATAGAATAAAATAATTTCAAGTTGAATGTGATAAGGTGGAATATTTTAGAATTATTGATGGAATAATTTATACTGTGACCAAACACAATTTAAATTTTATCTCATAATTAATTCTAAAATATTCCACCTTATTTCACGTATAAGAATGTTAGTCAATGTCTCATCAATGTGTTGGAAGTTAGAAAAGTTGATCCGATAAATTTGATGAAGTCAATTTCGAGATAATTTTGAACATGGAACATCATTTTATGAAGTTAAGAAAATACAGTAAAATATAAAGGCAAACGTGCATCGATAGAAAACAAGGCAAGTTGTTGCTACACCTAATAATAGTCGGCTGGAACGTGTTTTGAGAGAAATAAATTTATTGTTGCTCAATTTATTTGAAAAAATATTAGATTATTGTGTTTCATTTGAAAACATTTGCTGAGTAGGTGAATTATGGTTTTAAAAAAATCAGCAAATTTTATTTGACTTCCTAAACTATGGATAACACTGATATAGCAGCCTTAACGATACACCAATTTGTGCAATAGTTTGAAGAGTAACTTGTTGATGAATAATATAAATTAAAAATAGAGAACAATAAGATCAACCGCTCTCGATTTGGCCGATCCGATTAGTTTGAAAATTTAAGATTGAATATCTAAAGACCTTTTTAAATTGAGCAACTTTCACATAGCAATCACAAAAATCATATTTGTATGTTATAGTTATAGTTTGCATAATTGCGCTCCATAACAAATTTTATGTTTGCTATGGCTATTAATATGTATATTTCGCTATACATATATACAAAAGAAACAATTGTATAATTTGTTTCAGTATACATATACAAAAGAATCAATTGTATAATTTGTGTTTGTATAAAGCGAGAAAAGAGAGAAAGACAAAAGAAAACTGGGCAGGGGAAGATCTGTATTTGTATAATCATAAGTATATAGGACGAAAATATATGTATTTGTATTTGTATATACAATTTTCTCTCGCTTTATACAAACACAAACGCAATGTATATATTTGTGTTTGTATAAAGTGAGAGAGTCGAGTGAGAGTAGCGTGCGAGATCTGAGAGAGTGGCGAGCGAGATCTGGGAGAAGGGAGAGAGGGGAACGAAAATATATGTATATATACAATTTTCTCTCGCTTTATACAAACACAAACACATTTTATACATTTGCGTTTGTATAAAATCGAGAGAGGCGAGAGAGACTGTCGAGAGTGGCGAGCGAGATTCACCAGAGAGAGAGAGAGGCGAAATAACATCAGTTTGCTACGGAGTACAATTAAATCAAACTGTGGTTATGACATTTAATTTGAATTAATAGTTTGTTATTACAATTTTCCCTTTTAAATTGGCTTGATTTATTTAAAGAGTAAATTTTAGGAATAACAAACATAGAAATTATATTAGCGCTCTATAGCTACAATTTTGCTATTTGCGCTCCATAGCCAAATTATGTTTGCTATGGAACATCTGATTTGTATAAAATCGCGAATTTGTATAAATTTTTTGACAATTTGTATGAAAATTGCGTTTGTATATGTATATGTTCTTTGTGTTAGGCTAGAGTGGCGAGCGAGATTGAGAGAGAAGCGAGCGAGAGAGGGCAAAGAGTGGAGAGAAGTAAATTTTATATGTATATCGGTTAGATAATTGTATATATGTAACTACTATGTATATGTATCAATGATTGTGTTTGTATATCTGTATAAAATTTTAATTCGTATACCATTGAATTGAGTTAATATACAATTGAATCGAGTTAAAACATTTGTATTTGTATATCAAATCTCTCTTTCACTTTATACAAACACAAACTATACATTGTATTTTGTATAATTTATGTTTGTATAAAGCGAGAGAGAAAGAGAAAGGCAAAAGAGAACTGGACATGGAAGATTTGTATTTGTATAATTATAAGTGTATAAGACAGAGATATATGTATTTGTATTTGTATATACAATCTCTCTCACTTTTTTTAGTCTCTCGCTTTATACAAACATAAACACAATTTATACATTTGTGTTTGTATAAAGTGAGAGAGGCGAGGGAGAGAAATGAGAGTGGCAAGCGAGATTCAGGGGAGAGAGGCGAATGGCAAGAAGTTTGTTGTGATTTAGAATCAAATGAAACTGTAGCTATAACATTTATTTTGAATTAATAGTTTATTATAATGCACAATTTTTCCTTATTTAAACTTGTCATAAATTATACACCCTTCATCCACTTTTAATTGTCATGGTTTTCTTTTTAGAGTCAAACTATAAGAACTTTGACTAACATTTTACGATGTATTATATCATCATATTGATATGTGAAAAATTGCAATTTATAGTACTTTTCATATAATTTTTGAATATCTAATTTGTTTGTTTAAAATATCAAATTAATATAATTTAATTTAATTTTGAAAATTGATCAAATTGACTTTCGAAAATGGTCATTTTTGTTATCTTGGTAATCTTCTATTGTCACTTCTCTCAGCTTCACATTGTTAATTTCCAAACAATTGATCCCAAATTAGGGCAACCAGCTAATACTATCTTTTTTATAGAACCATTTGTCAATTTCAAATCCTCAAGTGAAAGAGAAATCAAATTACTCCAAGTAACAGTAACTGGCATTTGCTTAAAACCAAATTCCTGTATTCTTATATTATATTCTTGTGAGTCTTCATAATTGTGAAATACATGAGTAAACCTTCAACATTAGCATCGCTAATTGCAAAATGTACACATAAATCGACATCTTTAAGAAGATTCTTCAGGTACCCAAATAAAATAACCCTGAATGTTGAGGTTTTTTTGAAATACCTCCAGTAATAAATTAAAGGTCTCTATCACCTCCAAATATGCTAAATTTGGCATACGGAATTATTATCCATAAATTATTGTCAGCTTTAATAATACTTTTTTACTTCACTAACTGAACTTAAATACATTCTTGTTCCTGCAATATGAGTAAATACACCCCTAAATTCTTGTCTTGTTTAGGAATGTTTTTAAAACTTCTCTTGACTTTTTATTAATAGTTCCATGTTTCTACAAAAGTTTGAAGACTACTTGTTATGTCATGTGGAAGATCTAGGTATATCTAAGTTTAGTTAGTCAAATAATTGAGTGTTTTTTAGGCTATCAATAATTCGGAAACGAAATTAATAATTTGCGTTAAGTTTAAAGGTGTTTTCAATACTTTTCTTTAGGGCTGTTCAAAATTGAACCGAAACCGATAACCCATACAAAAAAATTAGTTATTGATTTATCAATAATAGGTTATTGGATTAGCGGTTTTGATAATGATTTTGATTTTTTTTCTCTTAACGGGTTAACCGATAATCCGATAGTAAATTAAATAATTATATTTATACCATTTTGTATATAAAGTCATTGACTTAGAGTTAAATTTCCTACTTTTATTTCTGGTAATTGTCTCAAACTCTTGGTTATTCTATAATGTAAAAGTGTTTGCTTATGAGCAAAATGCAATCTGTGAACTCATGTGCATAGTTCATTTGGTTTGTCACATTGTTTCTGAGTGATTCTCAATGATTTTTTTTTTGTGTCAAATCTTGACGGTTAAACCAATAACCGAACCGAAAACTATCAATAACCGATAAGCTTATATCTTAATGGTTCTTTAACGGTTTAGCATATCTACAAACCGATAACCAATAAGTCAAACCAATAAACTTCAAAACCAAACTGAACCAACCAATACAGAGCTCTACTTCTCTTATTAAAATTTTCAGTTTTTAACTCATTATCAAGAGAAGCTAGAGGGAACCTTAAGGTTTGACAAGCTGAGCTCCCTTATCTCCGAAATCATAGTCTTAAGTTAAAATTTCAATAGATGCAAAAATATTACTCGAGCAGAGTTATCAAGTACTAGTACCAGTGGGAGATAAGCAGAGTTATCAGGTACTAGTGCTAGTGGAAGATAACAGGCATCCGATCCAAAAGTTAAAGGGTGCGCAAGCTGACCCTAACACCACAATCATTTATAAAAAAAAGTACCATCTTAGTATTTTTCCATATGGTTGGACTGCATTTTGCCATATCAAAGCTTTCAAAGGTGGTGAGAAGAACTCCTCACCATCTCCCTTCAGAGGTGGAGCCCAGAATGGAGCTTCGGGTTCCGAACTATAATTTTTTAAAACTATTGAATTTTAAATTAATAAGATGTAAATATTTAATAAATTTTTAAAACAAATATACACAAGTTTGATCCAAAGTTATTGGGCTCGGCCAAAGTAGCCGGCTCTCTAGCTCCCGCCCATGTCTCCCTCCAATTCTTTGTTTCAAAAAGAAATAAAGTGGGAGAAAGAAACTATTCTACTTGAAGTACATTTTAAAGAAATGATTCTCAAACTTAAATTCTCAGTATAAAAGCATGATTAGGATTCATCAATATGAACTGAAATCACAAAACATTTGGAACAAGCTTTCTTACATGATGATTATAGAATGAGCACATTGTTTACTTAGATAAGAGAACTAATAACTTCTTGGATACAGACAAGTGCAATCCAAGCCTTGATTATCAGCTCAATCCAGTTTCAAGCATAAAAGTGACAGATGTTAAGTATGTTGCGATTAATACAAACAATAGTGGCCAAAGGTTATCTGTAAGAAAAGGTAACTGAAGCTTGCGGAGAGGATCTTGGAAAACTCAGCAACTCCTTTTCCATTTTGACATAATCTGGAGACACATCACTCCTTTTTCTTCTGGCAACAATGACAATTTTTTTTAGCACACTCGCATGCTTGAGCAAATATTTTACAAACGGCAACATAGACCCAGAAAAGTTAAGGATCTTGATGGTCTTCAGATGGGGAAATGAGCCACTAAAATTATGTGTTTCAAACCTCTTGATTTGTTCATCCTTATTTGTGTAACTTAACAGCTGGGCCTGTAGGAAAGAAATCTGCTATATTAACCTATCATAGATAGAAGCAGGAAGCCAAGGAGTTGATTGTGGATATAATAAAAAGGTGATGAATTTTCAAATTCAAGGAACATCTCTCAGTGCTTAGCAAATGTTACAATGTGGTACATGTAAACAATAAAAAGATATTCAAAGCATCTGATTATCCATCCCCTCGCACAAAAGTGAGTACTATTACTTGTTAAACATCTTTTTCCGACAACTACAAAAAGCTTTACTCATAGAGTCTATTTTGATAGTGACAACATGAATCAAAGCAACACAATCTGAACTGTTTTATGAAGGAAAATAAATCGAGAGAACAAAAAGTTCTTTTGAATGTCTTACAAGAAAAAGGAATAATAAGCACGCAGCCGCAACAAATTTAACAAAGAAATATCATAAACTTTTGAGACTAGAAAGAAAAAGTTGAACAAAAAATATGACTGAAGCATTTGAACTTCCTATGGGCTTAAATGGTGTCTTGAAGCATTTGGGTGGAAGCCAACTCCTTACTTATTGTGAATGTCGTCAAGCGAGTTGCAAAACCTTATTAGCAATATGAACCTATTATTGAAAAAGATTAAAGAGTTGATTCATAAGTCGAGGTGACACACTATTACGGTGAAGCGAATGGTGTGGCTGATTCTTTAGTTGGATACAGTCACCTATTGGACACAAAGAAGGGTTGACAAATGGAAGCTCCCTTCCTGATTAAATCTTTTAATGAGCTCACATTTTACTTGAGAAAACTCCTCACTTTTTCTCCCTTTTCAAGTTCCCATGGAAACAATGCACAGGGGAGCAAGTAAGTCTCCACAAATTAGAAGCTATTGTATAAGTTCATCAAGTACTTATAAATCTTCTCATCAGTCGAATCCCCCCTCCTTGTAATCTTTTAGCATTATTTATCATGAAGTATATCACGAAGGTGACTTTTCATTAAGTTTTGTGATTCCTTTCCTAGTGTACTGGATATCAGAAATATGTGGATATATATTGTCGTCTTCTTCCACTAACAACCGTTTGATATTTGATAACATGAAGTAACAAAAGTAAAGGTTCAAAGGGAACTTACTCTTGATTCTTTGTACCCGTCAATGACTATAGTCTTAAGATCCGATGAACTCTGTAAAAAACTGCAAATTTCAGGGAAATCTAATAGCCTCAAGGTTGTGCTAAGTTGTAAGAATTTCCTGCTTGACGGTGAAGGATGCCACTCTTCCAATTCCAGTATGACAGGTACCTATAAACCACATAGAGAAGCCAAAATATGTCAAAACAAGGAAATAATGCATACTTAATAATGACATGCAAATTGTTAAACAGTGTTCAACTTTGATTTGGAGATTCAAAAATAAACTTTTAAGCACTTTGAGAAACCAAACCATCAATGTAAATGAATTTAAATTTTACAAACCATTTATTCTCAATGTTTTTTTCATTGCAAACTATTTATTCTCAGTGCTCATCACCTGCCACTTTGCAACTAGATAGGTACAAGAATGTAATTTTCAGTACTTACCCAATTGGTTATCAGAATATCCTAAACACTGTCACTACTAGATTGAAAAAAAAATCTGAATTTTGGATAGTGAAGAGTATGAATAAACTTCGATGCACCAGGGACCCAATTCAAGCTTCTCGACATGGGCAACACTGTGAAAAAGTTCCTTCAAACAAGTAGACTCCTTCTCCTTCCTCTGCAATGGGTCCTCCTCTTCACCCTCTTCAGCAGTAAAATTAAAATCAAAATTAAGAACTGCAGTGACAAGGGAAGCCACATTTCTCAAGCTTATCCCATGGCACGATCCTAGAATTTTTAAATTTTGAATATATGGGGCTATTATTTCAAGCCATACATCACGTTCATCATCATGGTTTAATTTTTCTATGACCAATTTTCTCGACTTCACATTACGGATTTCCAGATGGCGAAATCCAAAAAAATGGTAGAATTTCAAGCACTCCAAGTTAGGGCAAGCAGATAATATCTTTCCATGACATCATCCATAAAATACGTGTAACTAAATGAAAGAGAAACGATACCACTCCAGTTCACATTAGCTAAAGGGTTAATGTACAAAGCCCTAAATCCAAATTCCTCCACGACTTATTCTTATATGCAAACTGAGTAAACTCATATCCAGATTCACATTCAAGTTCAAAATCTTCAACATTTGCTAGTTTAGTTGCAAAATATATCCATAAATCGATATCCTTAACAAACCTCTCCGTCCTAGGAAAATCGACAATCAACTTGAACTTTCTGATTTTCTGTCAAGACTTCCATAATGAAGCTCTCTATGCGTGGAAATTACTATATCGCGCATGCCCTTTTTCAGGGGGCCGGAATATGAGGGATTTTCATGGAACATGAAATTGAGTGACACTGGAACAAACATCCAAAGAAACTGTCATCGCTTAGATAATACACTGGTTCTCACTACATTTTTACTATCTTCAGTGTCTTCACACAACATAGATAGAATGTTAATTAGGATTGAGTCGGGCAAATCGCTGAGTCGATCTTCTCTCGGCTTGATTTTCTTCGCCATTGGCGATTGGAGAAGGAGAAATGAAGAACTAATTTGGGGATTAGGGATTTGGGTTATCACATTATGGCGGGTCAAATTTAAATTAGGATTGTCTGCTTTGGCATTATGGTCTTTTATTGTGATTTCTCCGTTTTAGTTTATTTAACTTAGAGCTTGTTTGACATTGTTGTTGGAAGGTCAAAAGTAACTTATTTTGAATAAAAAACCACTTATTTTGAGAAAATGGAGTGTTTTTTTTTTTAAATGCAATTTTCGGTCCAGAGACCTTTTATTAATTAAACAAAGTTATCAAAGTAAACAATGGCCCAAGGCCCAAAATAACATTTAAGTTCCTAAAATCAGCTTATGTCTATCCCTATTAGGAAAGTATTAGTTCAGTGAGCTCTCCACCTCTTTTTCCTCAAGTGACGTTCTTTTGCCTGAAACCCATTTTGTTTTTCCTTCTTCTCTTCAAGCTCGATCTTGTCTTGCCATGGTAGAAGCTGATAACTGGTATCTCTTTTCCCCTCATTTTTAAGATGTTTTCATTTTGTTTTCCCCTAATCAATTCTTCATCTGATAGATGGTCTGGGTTTACTCGCAATGGGCTGAAGAAATAATGATTGGAGCTCTCTGTGATGCTTTGAAGGTTTCTGGTAGCCATGGTTCGATCTTCTAGCTCAATACTCCCTACCTTCGTGTTTTTGGGCCTAATTTTGTAGCTTCTGTTCTGTATTTTCTGTTGTTTTGTTGTAATTAAGCTTATTTCATATTTATTGCTGACATCTTAATGATTTCCTCCATGTTGCTGCTTATGTTATCCTCAATGTTAAGTGTTTATCTTTCTTGTCCTGATTCTTAATGTTGGTATTTGTGCTTTGTCGCTGTTTATTTGTCTCCTGAGGTGTGTTGGTAGATCCCCAAAGGTTGTATACTCTTTTATATTTTGCGATTCCACGACCTCTTTTGCCAGTAGATCTGGCACACTGTTAGCTTCTCTAAATGTATGGATAATAGTAGCATTTAGTCCTTGTAACCTTTTCCTGATTCTTTCCCCTCTTTTCACTAATTCCCATGATATTTTCCATTGTCCCCTTATCATCTTCACTAGACTCAATGAGTCTGTTTCTATTATGACCTCTCTTAGCTGCTTTTACCAACAATACTCCAATGATTCATAAATGGCTAATGATTCTGCCTCAATATTAGTGGTATTACCCACTCCTGCAGCTCTTGCATAAATCAGATCCCCTTGTGAATTCCTTAGGCAGAATCCATATGAACTTGGTCCTGGATTACCTTTTAAAGCTCCATCTACATTGCATTTCAACTTTTGCATGTCAGGGGGTCTCCATACCACACTATGATAGTGTAGATTTGGTTTGTAACTCCTCAGTCTTTTGGTTATATCTTACCATTGGGTTGACTCCAAATATATCCAAGGGTATAACCTTTTCACTAGCTTTTTAACCATATCTTGCACTTGCATCACCATCCCATTGAAGGTTGAGCTCCTCCATGTTTCAGATTATTTCTCCCCTTCCATAAAGTCCACATGATTATAGATGGCATAGCCCTCATAACTCCTTGCAATTGTGGTGAGGTTTTGTGTGTCCGCCATGCAATAATCAATTGTTGCAAATGCATCCCATCCATATGTATACCTGTAAAACCAGCAAACTGCTTCCATAGCCTATTCTATGGAGGCTGTTAGGAATAAATGTGTCATTGTTTCCTCCTTTTTTTTCTCACAACACCAATATCTTGATACTAGCTGAATTTTCATTCTCTTTAGATTATCATCAGTTGGGACCCTCTTCTTCCATACCCTCCATAGGAAAAAATTCACCTTAAATGGCAAATCCTTATTCCATATAAAATCAAAATCAATTATGATATTCTTCTTTTTCCTCACTATCTGCCAAGCTGATTTTACAGTAAAGTCTCCATGTGTACTACCCAAACACCAAGCTTTATCATTTTGATCCTCCATGTTAGGAGGAATTATGTTATCCTTAACATACTCTACCATTTATGTAGACAGGTATTCAACTAGTTTTTCTTCATCCCATCTTCCCTCTATGACAAAGTCTTTTACTTCAATTTCTTCTTCCCTAACTTCCCCACTTTCAGTATAATAAATTGACCCTAATCTTGTCCAGTTATCAAACCAAAAACTTGATGTTCCTGCCTTTATCTGCCACCAAATGTTGTGCTCTACCTCCTCCCTTACCACAATCATTTTCCTCCACACATGTGATGAACCCCATCCTGTAGCTATAATTGGATGATACTTCTTGCAATACTTGTTCCATATGTAGCTACTCCATAATGAGGATGTTGAAGTCCTAAAAATCCACCATAGCTTTGCAAATAAAGCATTTGATACATCATGTAATGATCTAAAATCCAAACCTCCCTCTTTCTTTGGGTAACACAAGCAGTCCCATGACACCCAATGTTTGTTTTTGGCTCCATTAGCATTTCCCCAAAAATATCTTGCTAGCAGTTTATGCAATTGAGTTATGACGCAAGCTGAAGGGTTCATTGCTGATAATGAGTACATTGACTGTAAAACATACCTTCCACCAAATGTAAGAAACTTATTCTGCCACAGGGCCATTCTTTTTGCTACTTTTCTGATCAACTCTTCAAAGTGACCTTTATTCTTCCTGCCATAGAATATAGGACATCCTAGGTAAATGAATGGAAATTTACCTTGTTTGACCCCTGTAATCCTTCTTATTTTATTGCATACCCCTATTGGCACCTTTTCATGTAGATAAAACACACTCTTGTTAATGTTTATTAGTTGACCAGAGACACCCTCATATCTTCTTAGTACATGCATCATCATTCTCATTGATTTAGGTTGTCCTGAACAAAAAAGTATAGTATCATCTGCATAAGATAAATGGTTAATTTGGGGGCTCCATTTTGGAAGCCCAAAACCTTCAAATTCAGCTTCTTCAAATAAACCATTTAAGTTTCTTGCCAAAACTTCAACTGCAATAATAAACAAAGTAGGTGAGAGTGGGTTTCCTTGTTTCAGCCCTCTTGATGATTGGAAGAAACCATAAGACTTCCCATTCATGAGTATCGAATACCAGTTGTTATTAATCAGCCTTACTATCATGTCAATCATTCTTTCTGAGAAGCCAAATTTTCTAATGACTTGAACAAGATACTTCCAAGAGACTCTGTCATAGGCCTTTGCCATATCAAGTTTCACAACCACATTATGTAGTTTGTTTCTCTTGTTAATATCCCTTATGATCTCTTGAGCTAGGAGAACATTTTCAGTTATGCTCCTCCCTTTAACAAACCCCGACTGATTCACTGATATAATCCTTGGCAGCACTTTTGAGATTCTCTCATGTATCAATCTTGAGATGATCTTATTGGCAAAAGTGCTCAGACTAATTGGTCTTAAATCTCTATAATTCTCCATTACCTCCTTCTTTGGAATTAGGACCAGGTTTGTGTGTGTTATGTATCTTGATAGCTCAAAACCACTGAAAAAGAACTTTACCATATTCCACACTTCATCCTCAATGATTTCCTAGCAATATTAAAAGAAATGGCCTGAGTAACCATCTTGCCCACTCGCACTATCTCCATTTAAGTTAAAAACCACATGTTTCACCTCCTCTTTTGTAGGTATCCTCTCCATTTCTTTGTTCTCCTCTTCTGTGATCATTTTTGGGATACACTGAAGCATTGAAAAGTCCATTGTCTCTTGTGTTTCCTTAAATTGATCCCTGAAAACATTTATTGCTTCCTCTCCAATATTCTGAGGTGAGTTAATAGTGTCCTCTTGTATAGTTTTGATTTCTCTAATGTTCAATTTCCTCCTTCTCCCTTTAACATATGCATGGAAGAACTTTGTGTTTCTGTCCCCATCTGTGAACCACCTCATTCCTGCTTTTTGCCTCCAAAAATCTTCTTTCATCTTCAGATACCTCTTTAATTCTGCATTTGCCCTGCTGAGTTCAGCTCTGTTGGCCTCTGTAGGAGCTAATTCTAATTGCACCTCCTTTCCTTTAATCACATCCTCCAAAGTTGCAATTTTTTGAAAAATGTTCCCAAATATCTCTTTGCTCCACTGCGTCAGTACTGTTTTTAGGCGTCTCATCTTTGTATGAAAAATGATAAAAGGGGATCCTTCAACCCGATTCCTCCAGTTTTCCTCTACTATCTTCTTGAAATCTACATGTTTGGTCCAAAAATTCAAGAACTTGAAAGG
>JAJOOO010030385.1:0-23380 GCA_029582685.1 Solanum piurae
CCATTTTTTTAAGTTTTTTTTTTGGTTAAATTTCTTTTATAAAAGAATTTAATTTTTTTTACTTCATCCCTCCCCCCACAAATACTAATTTAGATATTATTTTATTTAAAAATAATAATAATTTACCCACCCCATCTAACCCTCCGCTTTCAATTTTTTTCTCATTTTTTTGTTAGATATATACATATCGAATATATTTTTTTGCTTGCTGCCGTAAGACATTTTTAATTTTTTACTTATTTATGTTATATTCGGTACACTAGTAGATTTTTTTCTTCTAAAAATATATGTACGTACATATCTAACACAAAATGAAAAAAATGAAAAAAATAAAATAAAATTAGGAGCGGAGGGTTTAAATAGGATGGGGTAGGATGTTTTTTAAAAATAAAATAAAATAATATTAATTTTTTTTTGGAGGGGGGAATAAGTGGGTGGTTTTTTTGGGAGGGTGGTGAAGTATGAATTTTTTTTAAATATTTTATATAAGGTTTTTTTTTAAAGAAGGATGGGGATTGTGGGGGAGGGGGGTTATGTGGAGGAGGTGGTGGAGTGGGGTAAGAAAAATAATTTAATTTTTTTAAAAAAATATATTTTTTTTTTTATGGATAGTAATACTTTAATCTTTAATTTTTAATTAATATTAATAGTTTATTATTTAATTTTATTCAAGGTGGAATATTTTATCCATGTGGAATGCCATTTGTCAAGGTTTTTTCAAATAAAAGAGAGAGTGTATTACACACACCACTGAGGTGTGTTTCTCAAACTAAAAAATGATAGTTTAGGTATGAAACTCACACTCTCAATAATTTAGGTATGAAACTAAAAAAAAAGGAATAATTTAAGTGTATTTTTGACACTTATCTCAAAAGTAAAGCTCAAACTTTTGTTTTTATAGTTCGACTGGAAAGTGGTGCAGTACAATACTATATTGAAATGGGATAAACATATACCTTGTATATTGAATATAATTTTTTTCTTTTCTTTTTAGTACATTTTATTATATTACCTGCATTCATAATCTGTTTCAAATATTCATATAATGCCGTTGCATCATTTACAACTCTACTCGGCAAAAACGAATCCGAGAAATACTATGTAAGAGAGAAATATTTTTTTTTTCTAGATTATGAGCTAGTACATTTCATGTTCAAAAAAATATAAAAAATATTGATATTTTAAAAAGAACTCATCAATCTCCATATTTCCTCGAAAGTGATAGTTATTTCCTATAGGATGTTGGGGAAATTAATTAAATATCACAAAAATAATAATAAATAACTTTATTATTTAGCAAAATAATAGTCCTAAAAATAAGATAAAAATTACTATGATGACATATAATAATAATAGTGCATAAAATTAATACTTGAATCGTGCTGGGCACTGTTTTAAGAAACTATTTCAACGATATAAAATATTTCCCCAGAATTAAATAAGCACTTCTCTATTTTAAATAGAGGATACATGAATCAGCAAATTAATTATCATCAGCAGTAATTAGTGGGAAATAAAATAACAAAGCCAAAACTTAATTAACTCAAAAGGAGAAAATTTAAAGAGAGAAAGGAGTAAAAACGTGAGGGAGTATCACTGCATCTAAAATGCTTATGCCTATTTATAGGCCATCCAATCGCAAGAGTTCCAATAGGACACTTGTCTATTGGTTTTCATGCAAAGTGCCATATGAAGACAAGTGGCAAGAAGGGTGTAAAATAATGGCAAATACTACACTGCCAACTTTGCCAATTCTCCAACAAATATTTTTTGGCTTTTCAAATACATTTCTCAAAAAACAATCTTTTGAAATAAAAACATTTTGCTTACAATCCCCTACTTATTTCAAAAGTTTTTTATAAAAATATAACTTGCTGGATTTTCGGGACAAAATACAATAGATTTGATGTCTTTTATACTATGAACCAAACTTAGATCGATAAAATTTAATTTACAAAATTACTGGTGAAATATAATATTTCTATGAACTAAATAATTCTAATTGTAAATCAGAGACTTTACTAATCACATTTTGACCACAGTAATTTTGCTATTCAACGCGGTTTTGCGCCAATAGGAGCCATGCGCGTGCCTGGTATTCATGAGAGCTCTAGAGACTAGGCCAAAGTCTCATAGGAGCGACCACACCCCACTTAATTAAGGACTATGAATACATTAAGAGTTAATAACTCATCCCTCATTTTTAGTAGCAGTTCAAACACTCTCAGTTAGTGCGCAGAGCCAATGTCGACTTGTTATTATCTATATGAAGCTACTTCATGGGATCTCCAATCACATATGTTGGGTTACCGTTTTTATTGACTACCAATTGGCCTTAAACCCATTTCTATTGAGGTCTGAAGAATTAATTTTCTTCCCACGAATTTTGTCAGTGAATCAGCCGAATTCAATTCTGACTTCACATAATCAATTGCAATTATTCCATCTTTCAGCAGCTGTCTAACGACATCATGCCTCAATTTCATGTGTCTGCTCATACAACTGTAAGATTTATTCTTCGCAATAGCAATTGCGGCTTGACAATCACAGTGTATAAACACTGGAGGCAATTCATCCTTTATTAAAGGGATATCCACTAAGAAATTTCTTAGCCACTCAGCCTCAGAACCAGCCAGTTCCAGAGCTACAAACTCTGACTCCATAGTCGATCTAGCAATGATCGTTTGTTTAGCTGATTTCCAGGATATTGCACCACCACCTAAGGTGAACACATATCCACTAGTGGAGTTTGTCTCATCTGAATTAGAGATCCAAGTTGCATCACAATACCCTTCTAAAGTAGAAGGAAATCCACTATACATGCTACCATAATTCATGGTTCCTCTCAAATATTTCATCAGTCTATTAAATGCACACCAATGCTCATTATTGGGATTATGAGTATATCTACTTAGTCTACACACATCATAGGCAATATCAGGCCTAGTAAAATTCATCAAATGCAATAGACTTCCAATAATTTGAGCATATTTAGACTGAGCAACTGGGTCACTATAATTCTTTTTCAATTTAGATTTAGCATAATAAGGAGTAGCTATAGGTGTCACCTCAAAATATTCAAACCTTTTAAGAAGTCTTTCCACATAATGTTCTTGTGACAACATTATACCATCTTTACTCCTTATGACTTTAACTCCCAAAATCATATTTACTTCACCCAGATCTTTCATATCAAAATTAGTAGACAAAAATAATTTGGTACTTTTCACAATATTCAAACATGTACCAAATATAAGCATGTCATCAACATATAAGCATATTATCATATAATCATTGTCTACAATTTTGATATTAACACATATCCACTTCAATAGAAGAAAAATTATCTTTCAATAAGACTTGATCTAATTTTTCATGCCACTGTTTAGGAGCTTGTTTTAGGCCATAAAGAGATTTAATTAATTTACAAACTTTATTTTCTTGTCCAGGACTAATACATCCTTCAGGTTGAGTCATATAAATTTCTTCTTCGAAATCACCATTTAAGAAAGTTGTTTTCACATCCATTTGGTGAATAAAAAGCTTGTGAATTGATGCTAAGGCAATTAACATTCGAATAGAAGAAATTCTAGTCACTGGTGCAAATGTATCAAAATAATCAATATTTTGTTTTTGAGAAAATCCTTTTGCTACTAACCGAGATTTATATTTATCTATAGATCCATCAGGATTCAGTTTCTTTTTGAAAATTCATTTACAGTCATAGGTTTTGCACCAGGAGGTAAGTCAGTTAAAATTCATGTTTTATTTTTCATAATAGAATCAATTTCAATTTTTATTGCCTCTTTCCAAAATTTAGCATCAGAAGAAGATATAGCTTCAAAATAATTTAATGGTTCATTGTCAACAAGAAAAGTTTGGAAATCATTTCCATACGAAAAACATTCTTTTCTAGGCCTTTTGCTCCTTCGTAGTTCCTCAATATTAGAGGTATTCCCAATATTTCTTTCAACAGGTGCATGAGAAGTTTTGTCACACAGTGAAAAAATATGTTCAAAAAATTCAGCATTATTTGTCTCAATAATAGTATTGCAATCAAGCACATCACTTTTTAAAACAAGAAATCTATATGCAACATTATGTTCAGTATACCCAATAAGCATGCAATCAACAGTTTTAGAACCTATTTTTCTCTTCTTAGGTTCAGGCAACATAACTTTAGCAAGGCACTGTTAAGATCAGAGAATCAAGATATTGCAGTAATGAATAGAAGATCAGCTTGCTTAACAATGGAGAGAAAACTACTTCTTCATTCAACACAAAAAGCCTTTACAAAAGAATCATTCTTACTACATTACTAATTCTATTACTATCTTATCTATATATACAGTCAGTTTATAAGCTAACAAACTAACAGATTCTAACAAACTAAATTTGTTAACTTAACTAGTCTGTTAAGACTAAGTGACAGTTGTACATTTTACTAGCTTCTCAACATCCTCCCTCAAGCTAGGTGTATGAAAAACATTCTTCATTCCTAGCTTGGTAAGTAGATACGCATGTTGCATACAAGTTAATCATTTGGTGAGTAAATCTGCAGGTTACTCTGTTGTTTTCAAGTACATCGGTTGAACCAATCCTAGTTGAACCTTCTCTCTGATGAAATGGCAATCAATGTCTATGTGTTTTGTACACTCATGGAAGACTGGGTTGGCTGCAATCTGTATTGCTGATTTGTTGTCACTGTAAATAGGCACATACATCCTCATATGTACTCTTAGTTCTTTGAACAGTCCTACTTGCCACACAATCTCTGCAACTGTTGATGCCAAGCTCATGTATTCAGCCTCAGCTGAGCTTCTCGATATAGCGTTTTGCTTCTTGGACTTCCATGATATCAAAGATTTTCCATATGTGACCATGTAACCAGTAATGGACTTCCTGTTGTTTGGATAGGATGCCTAATTTGCATCACAATAGGCAGTTAGTTGATTATCAGCATTGGCACTCATAAGAATTCCCAACCCTGGTGATTGTTTAACATACTTGACGACCCTTATTGTTGCATCCATGTGTGATGTCTTGGGATTATGCATAAACTGACTTAGAAGTTGTATTGCAAATGTTATATCTGGCCTTGTAATAGTCAAATAGACTAGCCTTCCCACCAACTTCTGGTAAATAGTAAGATCACTTAATAGTTTATCATTCTCATCAGTGGGAGGAAAATGCAGATCAAATTCTGTAGTTGTAAGTTTCTGATTTAGTGCAATAGGTGCTCCAACAGGTTTAGAGCTGGACAACCCCATAAATGAGATAAGTTCAAGGCAATACTTCCTTTGGTGCATAAGAATCCCTGTTGCATTTCTGGCAAATTCAATCCCTAAGAAGTATCTCAACTCCCCCAAATCCTTGATTTTAAAATTGTCTTTGAGAGTCTTCTTTGTTTCTAAGATTAGTTTGCGATCATTCCCTATGATCAATAAATCATCAACATACACCAATACCACTACCAAATTCTCACCTCGATGTTTTGTGAACAAAGAGTAAGGCTCTGCTGGAAACCAAAATTAGCTAAAGTTGTGGTTAGCTTGATGTTCCATTGCCTACTTTCCTGCTTGAGTCCATACAGTGACTTGGTGAGTTTACACACTATCCTCCTCTCACTGTTATGCCCAAATCCCATAGGTAACTCCATGTATACTTCTTAATTTAAGTCACCTTGAAGAAAAGTATTAAAACATCAATTTGGTGTATTTGCCAGTGATGTGCAGCAGCCAAGCTTATGACAACTCTAGCAGTCCCCATCTTCACAACAGGAGAAAATGTTTCTTGATAATCCAATCTTTCTCGTTGGTTGTAACCCTTGTCTACCAACCTAGCTTTGAATCTATCTACCTCTCCATTTGCCATATACTTCACCTTGTACACCCATTTACACCCTATGGCCTTTTTATCTTTAGGCAGTTGTGTGAGCTTTCAAGTGTGATTTTCTTCCAAAGCATGGATTTCACTTTGCGTAGCTTCAATCCATCTTGGATCCTGTATGGCTTCCTGATAAGATGCAGGTTCCTTTTCCTGAGATAGCTTAGTAACAAAGCTTTTATAAGTTGGTGTGATGCTCTCATTATCAACCACATCTCCAATGGGATACAAGCAATTACCAGCTAGCTTCTTGGACAAAACATAGTCTGTGTTCCACAAATGAGGCTTAGCAGGTCTATTGGAAAGGAGGCTTAGCAGGTCTATTAGATTTTCTAACAACAGCAGTAGGAACAACAACATCAGGTAAGACTGATGATGTGGTCTGGTTCTGCGACATATCATCATCATCCTGAGGAACTGCAACATCAGGGGAAACACATGTGTTGTGTGATTCACAAACTTGACTGTTATTAGGTTGGCCTTCATCATCAGAAAAAATAGTGTTATTTATGCTTATAATACATGGAGTAAGCTCACAATCTTCTACATGTGAGTGAATCATAGGAAATATTGGATCAGTAGTATCTCTTGAACTTGATGATTGAAATGGAAATTCCCTTTCATAAAATGTGACATCTCTGCTGACAAAAATAACCCTTGACTCAATGTCTAGCAATTTATATCCCTTCTGATTGACAGCATACCCAAGTAGCACAGCCTTTCTAGCCTTTGGTGCAAACTTATCGTCCTTCCTCAAACTAGTAGCAAATGCCAAACACCCTATCACTCTCAGGTGAGTTAAAGAAGGTTGTTTGCCAAACATTAGTTCATATGGTGACATGTTTCCCAAAACTATAAGAGGTACTCTATTTATGATATATGTTGCAGCTTTTATGCATTCACCCCAAAATCTATCTGGCAAGTGCCCTTGAATTTTAATAGATCTTGCTGTCTTTAACAAGTGCCTATGCTTCATTTCGACAACTCCATTTTGTTGTGGAGTATGTGAACAAGATTTTTGGTGAATGATCCCCTGTAATGCAAATAAATCATGACAGTTAGAACTAATAAACTCTCCTCCATTATCAGACCTGAACACCTTGACACATTTCCCAAACTGATTCTTTATCATTGCTAGAAATTGTTTCAATACAACAATTACATCAGATTTCAAATGAATTAGGAAAGTCCATGTCCACCTAGACTTATCATCAACTAAAGTAAGAAAATACTTCATTCCATGATGAGTAGCTATCTTATATGGACCCTAGACATCCATATGTACTAAGTCAAAAACAACATCTACTTTGGTGCTACTTATTGGAAAAGGAACTCTAGTTTGTCTAGCTTGTGGACAGATAATGCAGTAATCAATAGAAAAACTATCATGAGTCTTAAACTCTTTTATTCTTCTATGTACTCCCATAGGAACATGTCCCAACCTTTGATGTCAAAGTGCAGGATCTTCATCTAATCTCCTGGTTGCAGACAGTGCCTTTTGTGGCATTGCTCTCCAGTGTAGTACATATAATCCATCATCTACCTCACCAATCCCCTTGACCTTCCCAAACAAGAGATCCTGAAATACACAGTACAGAGCAATTTAATTCTTTTGTCAGTTTGTTCACAGATAAGAGGTTAAAATCTGGTATACACAAGACATCACTGATCAGGTAACTCTCATTTAGTTGAAAACTTCCAATATGTGTAACTATGGCCAAATCCCTTGTAGGTAGATGTACTTTGCCTATACTTTTTATCCCAGCATACAAATAGTTGTGATCACATATCATATGATCTGTAGCTCATGTGTCTATAATCTATTTCAAACATAAACTAGGATTACCTGCCATATTCACACTGATGCTGATGCAACTGTTTCTCTTCAAGGCATCAATCATAGTATTAATTTGATCTGGTGAAAATTTGTGTAACAGTTGTAATAGTATTTGTTCTTGTGTGCCCTGAGTATTGTGCATTGATTCTTCTATGCTCATGTGTGCCTTCTTATCCACTTGATCTTGCACACAATGTGACTGAGAATATATTGTACCTCTTCTCATTGCTAAGTGATCTTGCATACCTCCAAGCACAACATTAACCTTCATATTTCCTTTAAAATTGTCAGGATAACCAATCAATTGGTAGCAATTCTCTTTTACGTGCCCAGTAGCATGACAATGGTCACATTTCTTTAGTTTGTTACAGTCTTCCCTAGCATGCCCTTTCATGTTGCAGAAATCACAACACAGAGACTGATAATTCTTCCTGGGATACTGCTGCTGCTTATTGTTTCTAGCAGTGTAAAGAGCTAAGGACTCCATCCCTTCACTAATGTGACCTGCAATTCCCTTCTGACTTTCATCATGGATTATTAATGCATAAGCTTGATTCACATTAGGCAAGGTGTGCATCATTAAGATTTGACCCCTAGCTTGTGAATAACTATCATTCAACCCCATTAGAAACTGTAACAGACGCTGATACTGCATCTGCTCAACATACTCCTTGGCCTTATGACAATCACAACTGGGTGGGGGTAAAATATAATCATATTCATCCCACAAATTTTTCAATTTGGTGAAATAAGTTGAAACTGTTGAGACTCCTTGTGTAAGAGTGAAAATGGGCCTATGCAATTGATAGAGTCTAGATCCATTGATTTTATCGAATCGCTCCTTAAGATCAAGTCATACCTGGTAAGAACTGGTTGAGTATAAGATTTCACTGAGTAACACCTTACTGACATTGCAGATTAACCAAGAGATGACCATTGCATTGCATCGATCCCAATTGTTCTTCAAATTCCCTTCAAAATCAGTGCGCAGAACAGAGCCATCAATGAATCCCAATTTGTTCCATCCAAGCAATACAATCTCCATAGCCAGACTCCACACGGTATAATTCTCCATCCCTGTCAATTAGATCCCTATTGATAATGCTCCTGGCACATCCGATGAACTAAAAAACAGTGGATGATTGTGATCAATCATCACTGAACTTCCATTAATGGCCTCTCCTTGAAGTCTGCTACTCGATCCTCCAGATTCTTCCTCAATCGCTATGATCGAACGATGAAACAATTGAGATAACAAGAAAATTCAGCAAGCTCCTAGAACATTCACCCATGCTCTGATACCATATTAAGATCAGAGAATCGAGATACTGCAGTAATGAATAGAAGATCAGCTTGCTTAACAATGGAGAACACTACTTCTTCATTCAACACAGAAAGCCTTTACAAAAGAATCATTCTTACTACATTACTCATTCTATTACTATCTTATCTATATATATACAGTCAGTTAATAAGCTAACAAACTAACAGATTCTAACAAACTAAATTTGTTAACTTAACTAGTATGTTAAAACTAAGTGACAGTTGTACATTTTACTAGCTTCTCAACAGGCACCCCACTCTTTTAAATATTTCAAGTTAGGTCTATAACCTTTCCACAATTCATAAGGAGTTCTACCAGTTCTTTTATGAGGAATTCTATTTTGTAAGTGACATGCAGATAATATAGCTTCACCCCACAAATTATCAGGAGCATTAGAACTAATTAACATGGAATTCATCGTTTCTTTTAAAGTTATATTTTTCCTTTCAGCTACTCCATTAGATTCAGGTGAATAAGGCGGGGGTTACTTCAAGAATAATTTCTTCCTTTTCACATAAAGCATTTAAAGATACAAATTCTCCACCTCTATCAGATCGAATTCTTTTGATTTTTCTACCAAGTTGATTTTCAATTTCAGACTTATAAGCAATAAAAGCATCAAATGCATCATCTTTATTTCTAAGCAAATACAACTTAGTAAATCTGAAAAAATCATCAATGAAAGTCACATAATATCTTTTACCACCTCTAGTCATAGTCTGTTTCAAATCACCCAAATCAGTGTGGATCAAAGACAATAATTCAGTTTCTCTACTTACTGAAAAACATGACTTTTTAATAATTTTAGCTTCAGCACATATTTCACACTTGTCAAAATTATTTAACTCTAAATCAGGTAGTAAACCAAGAGATCACATATTCTTTATATATGAGACATTAACATGTCCTAATCTAGCATGCCATAATGAAATAGGCTCAATCATGTAAGCAGAAGCAAATGCATATTCATTGAAATTATCACAAATATTAAGCATAAATAAGCCATAGTTACAAAATCCATTGCCCACAAAAATATTATTTTTAGTCAATATGACCTCATTACCTTCAAAAGAAACCTTCATTCCACTTTTTCCTAATAATTTCATAGAAATCAAATTAATTTGGATATTAGGAACATGCAATACATCACTCAATGCCAAAGTTTTACCAGATGTGAGCTTGAGAAGAACTTTTCATTTTTCAAGAACTTTAGTTGTCCTTGAGTCACCAAAATAAACAATTTATTTCCCTCTTTCAACTTGGGTGTATGACACAAAATCATTATTTTTGCTTATACAAATGTGCCTAGGAGCATCAGAGTCTTATCACCCAGTTTCTCACATTGGCCACAACATTTATTTCTGAAATGACCGCAATAATCATATCATCCGTTTCAGCCAAATTTATTTTTAGCTTAGCAGGATTGTCATTTCTTTTCAATATTCTTTTGCATTGAGGTGTATTTTTCATGAATGTTTTATTATTGGCATTGGACTTGTAACCATGTCTATTTACATACCTGCAATTTTCTTTACCATAAGCTTCCGACATAATGACTTGAACAGTACCAGTTAGGGTAGCAGCAACATCAGTATCCTCAATACCAACAGTAATTTCAAGACACATATTATATGAACTAGTTTCTTAGATTATTGGGGAAATTAGTTAAATATCACAATAATAATAATAAATAACTTTATTATTTAGCAAAATAATAGTCCTAAAAATAAGATAAAAATTACTACGATGACATAAATAATAGTGCATAAAATTAATACGTGAATCGTGCTGGACACTGTTTTAAGAAACTATTTCAACGTTGTAAAATATTTCTTCAAGATTAAACAAGCACTTTTCTATCTTAAATAGAGAATACGAGAATCAGCAAATTAATTATCATCAACATAACAAAACCAAAACTTAATTAACTCAAAAGGAGAAAATTTAAAGAGAGAAAGGAGTAAAAACGTGAGCACTGCATCTAAAATGCTTATGCCTATTTATAGGCCAATAAGAGTTCCAATCACTAGGACACTTGTCTATTGGTTTTCATGCAAAGTGTCATATGAAGACAAGTGGCAATATTTGGACAAGTGGCAAGAAGGGTGTAAAATAATGGCAAATACTACACTGCCAACTTTGCCAATTCTCCAACAAATATTTTTTGGCTTTACAAATACATTTCTCAAAAATAATCTTTTGAAATAAAAACATTTTGCTTACATAGGATACCGTTATCTTCTCTTATTGTACGGTAGACATTGAAATTTTGTTAGATTCTACAAGATGTGTTCAATTCTAGTTGGGACTCTACAAGATGTGTTCAATTTCAATTAAAATTATTGGAGGCTAAATTCTAAACTATAGTTCATGTCTATATAAAGGGTACTATATTTCCTTTATATTCCCTTGAAAATGCATCTCGAATATTCCACAAAAGTCATGAAATATTCATATAGAGGTCAACTCTAAATCATCCTAGTTCGGGAAATACCCCTTGAATCATGGATAAATCTTAAGACAGTAGAATCAAGGGAGGAACAAAATTGTATCCGCACTATTATCAATAAAATACTCATGTTTCTTCAGATTTTATTTGTGTGATATATTTATTTTCCATATGTTTAAAATTTATTGCAAACATGTCTATAAATTTTATTATTGAGAGTCTCTATTGTGTTCTTGATGTGTAGGATTAAAATGGAGAAGTTTGAAGCTAAAAAAATGTGGTTTGAGGACTTTGAAGTTTGAGTAATTAAAATCCAAGTTTAGGGTTCAAAAATGAAAAGCACGCACGAAAATAAAGAAGACTATATAATAGGCGGATGTTGTGAAATTCAGATTTTAAATGGCATTTTCTTATAGAATTTTTTTGGCATTCTATATACAACTCATAATAAATACATTATGAAAAAATAATTTTTGACCTAAGAAGAACTAGGAGTCGTCGTAAAGGCCGAAGTTTATTGGATTTTTTCTTTCTTCTCAATATTATTCTTTTTTATATATATATTTTGAATGATTTGTTGTATAATTTTCTCCATATTTCTATGTGGAGGTAAATTTCTCATTATGGGATTGTGGTTCTTCATGGTTATTGTTAGTCGGATATTATTTTCGATCAATTATTATTTTTTATCATCAAGTTATTTATTTATTCTTGTCACAATTATTTAATTGTTTCATCATCACTTGTCAAATGCTACTATTTATAGCTTGTTAATTAGACTTGAAAGAGGAAATTCCGAGTATAATAAGAATAAGGAGAACGTGCTTGTGAACCTCTATACATAGGAAATCGTTTTGCTAATATGGATAGGAATATACCCTTTAACTCGATCTATTAAATACATAAGATATATAAAAGCATTAGACTATTGTTTGAAGATAACCATAGAAATATAGGTGTTGGATAGTTCGAGTAAGCTTAGAGATATCAACACTATGCTCATTAGTAATATAAACATGGAACAAGTAACTCAAAAAAATCAATTGGTGAATCAATAAAAGAATATAAGATAATTGTTAAATAGATCATAGTTTTACATCAATTTCGTTCATCAATAACATAAAATCTACTATCATCCTTTTGGTTGAAGTTCATTATTTATTTTCTTTTATTTTAGTTAGTAGATAATTATATCTTCAGATTTTACCACTTAAATAAATAATTAATAGTAGTTTAATTCAGTAACATGCACAATGTTGTGTTGTAGACTGGGAATTTAAAATACTTATTTTGATCTGAAATTCTTTGATACTATATAAATTTATTTAATATAAATTTATAAAATGATTCGGATTATATTAAATTTATGAATATATTAGTCCAAATAAATACTATGGAGTAATATAATTGAGTTAATATTTAAATCTAATAAATATGAATTTAATTAAAGTTCGCTCCATAAAACTCATATGTCATGTCACTTAAATCTGATTGACTGAAGGGAATCCTATTCCTACCACAACTCCTCTATTCTAAAACTATAAATAGGGGTCCTCATAATTCAGAAAAGGAACCAAGAATTCGAACAAGAAGCTAGAGAAAGCTCGTGGATCAAAAGCCGCAATTTCTCTACAAGCTACAAGTTCAAGAATTCAAGAATTCAAGTGTTCAAGTTCAAGATTTGAAGAAGTCAAGATCAATACCACCAGATTCAAGATCAAACTCGAAACCCTTGAATTCAACTAGAAAGTCAAGTCAAGATCAAGATAAAGTTAAAGTCCAAGTTCATCAAAGATTCAAGAACAAGCTCAAGTGCCCTTGAATTTATATTTGAAAAGACGAATTTAGAGGAATCATTGAGATTGTAGCGCTCTCACTTTAAATCAATAAAACGATTGTTGCATAATTTTCCATTCTTGATTATTGTTTTCTCGACGTGAATATTTATTGTTTACAAATTTTAGCACGCCCAGTGAGACAATCTCTACCTCTCATCTCAACTTTTCAAGCATAAAAGAATATCGAGATGACTTTCATGAAGAACAACTCTCGATCAACTGCCTCTAAGGCCACTAGCTCCAAGTTCTCTGTTGAAGTTGAAGGCATTCTTGGTGTTACCTTTGGAAGTTTCGGAGCTGTTATGAGAAGCAAGGTTGTTACGCTAGGACAACGACTCCAAAAAGGTCAAGTTCCTCCGCAAATGCTTTAGAAGGAGGAAACAGTGTTGCTGAAAAGATTAAAGAGACATTGGCTCTACTTGAGCAATCTGGTTCCAAGAACTCTACCACAAGGGAGAACTATGATTCAACCAATGAATCATCTCCTCATGCACGCGTAACGTGAGTCGCTGAAGATCAACTTACGTGAAAATTCATGCTACTCTCCTACATCTCCAATGATCATGCAAACAATGGTGACTGTTGTTTCTTCCCCTGAGGAACAACTTGCAAATCTGACGAAGTTGGTTGAAGAATTGACAAAGCATGTACAACACCAATAGTCTCGAATTGATAAGTTGATGGATAGGATGGAATGACTTTTAGATGGAGAAGCGAGCCATGCACCTGGAAAGGGTGTTGAAGTTTAAGAGATCGGAGATCCTGTGAAGAAATCACCGCTTGTTAATGAGATACCAGTTTCTTCTGAAGGAATGATCCCACTCTATCGCCTAAAGTAGTTCATTGAAGGCATAATAAAAGATAAGTATGAAGTCTCCACCAAGACTTCTCATATGTATGTCAATCCATACACGACAATAATTGATAACTTTAAAATGTCTGTTGGTTATCAACCTCCCAAATTTCAACAATTTGAGGGTAAAGGAAATCTGAAGCAACATATAGCGCACTTTATCGAGACTTGCAATGATGCTGGGATGTATGGTGATTATCTTGTTAAAGAGTTCATTCGATCTCCCAGAAAAAATGCCTTTGATTGGTACACAGATCTCGAACCTAATTCTATAGATAGTTAGGAGCAGTTAGAGAAAGAGTTCATTAATCATTTCTATAGAACAAGAGGTGTCGTTAGTATGATTGAACTTACAAAGGCTCGTCAAGGTGAAGATGAGCTAGTTGTTGACTTTATCAATCACTGGAGAAGTCTGAGCCTCAACTGCAAAGATTGCCTTAGTGAAACTTCTAGCATTAAAATGTGCATCCAAATGCATGAATTGGGGTCTTCGCTACATTTTGCAAGTATTAAAGCCCAATACATTCGAAAAGTTGGCAACTCGTGCACATGACATGGAATTAAGCATGACTTTAAGAGAAGATCAACGATCTCCTATCTATGGACCTCATGAAGATGAAAATATAGAAAAACTTCAAAGTGGGGGCAAGTCTGCATCCGAAAATGACTTTGAAGAGTCAATGTATATTTAGACGTTCCTTAACGTATGAGCTTAAACTGCAAGTTACAACACTCCTTAATGCATGAGCTTAAACTGCAAGTTACAATGCTCTTCATCGCATGAGCCTAAATCTTCAAGTTGAAATGCTCCTTGAAACACGAGCTTAAATTGTATGTCACTTAAATCTTCAAGTTGAAATGCTCCTAGACACATGAGCCTAAATTGTATATCACAAAACTCTTCAAGTTGAAATGCTCCTTGAAACACGAGCTTAAACTGTATGTCACTTGAATCTTCAAGTTTGAGTTAAATCTTCAAGTTGAAATGCTCCTTGAAACATGAGCTTAAACTGCATGTCACATAGCTCTTCAAATTTGAGTTAAATCTTCAAGATGAAATACTCCTTGAAACACGAGCTTAAACTATATGTCAACAAAGCTCTTCAAATTTGAGTTAAATCTTTAAGTTGAAATGCTCCTTAAAACACGAGCTTAAATCGTATGTCACAAAGCTCTTCAAATTAGAGTTAAATATTCAAGTTGAAATGCTCCTTAAGGTACGAGCCTAAACAACATGTCACTCCTGACCCGTAAGAGTATAAATTGTGTACGGCACATAAAAAACACTCTCCTAGAACTATGTTGTGACTTGATCCTCTTCACTGAGGTACGTAGATACTTAGAACCACATTCTAAGTTTAGTTGCATGAGTGTCAAAAATCCAAATGTTCCCACTTGATCTGTCATATGAAAGTTAAAGCTATGAGTAATCTTTCATAAAACTTCAAACTTGCACCAAATGGTGGTGACTCAATGGGGGCAAACCCCTATGAATAAAATTTGTTTCAATATGAATTCTTCAAATTCGTCAACTCTGCAAGTTGAAGTCTTCAAATTCTTCAAACCTAGTCTTTAAAGATAAAATATCTCGACAAGACTTGAAGAAGGGTGCATTTGTAGTCATTTAAAATTTATTAAATATAAATTTATAAAATAATTCGGATTATATTAAATTCATGAATATATTAGTCCATATAAATACTATGGAGTAATATAATTGAGTTAATAATTAAATCTAATAAATATGGATTTAATTAAAGCTCGCTCCATAAAGCCCATATGACATGTCACTTAAATCTGATTGGCCGAAGGGAATCCTATTCCTATCACAACTCCTCTATTCTAAAACTATAAATAGGGGTCCTCATAATTCAGAAAAGGAACCAAGAATTCGAACAAGAAGCTAGAGAAAGCTCGTGGATCAAAAGCCGCAATTTCTCTACAAGCTACAAGTTCAAGAATTCAAGTGTTCAAGTTCAAGATTTGACGAAGTCAAGATCAAGTTCAAGAACGATCAAGATCAGGATCACCGGATTCAAGATCAAACTCGAAGCCCTTGAATTCAATTAGAAAGTCAAGATCAAGATAAAGTTCAAGTTAAGATCAAGTTCAAGATCAAGATCAAGATAAAGTTAAAGCCCAAGTTCATCAAAGATTCAAGAACAATCTCAAGTGCCCTTGAATTTATATTTGAAAAGGCGAATTCAGAGGAATCATAAAGATTGTAGCACTCACAGTTTAAATCAATAAAATGATTGTTGCATAATTTTCCGTTTTTGATTATTGTTTTCTCGACGCGAATATTTATTGTCCACAAAATCTAATTTGTTTGCAACAAATTTTAAACAAATGGAAAATAAATCAACCACACAAATAAAATCTGAAGAAACATAATTGTATTCATCAAGATTGCGAGTACAATTCTGTTCCTCCCTTGATTCTACTCTCCTAAGATTTATCCATGATTTGAGGGCCGTTTGTGGCGTATTTCTCGAACTAGGATGATTTAGATTTGACCTCCATATGAATATTCCATGACTTTTGTGGAATATTCGAGATCTTGATCTTTAAAAATACCCAAAAGTTTATGGGATATTTTGAGATGCTTTTTAAGAGAATTGAGCACCATTTATATAGGCATAAACTAGGGTTTAGGGTTGAGTAGCCTCCAAGAATTCTAATTGAAATTGAACACACCTTCTAGAGTTCCAATTCGAATTGAACACGTCTTGTAGACTCCTCAAAATTTCAATGTCTACGCTAGTCTTTACACTAGGAGAAAAAACAGTAGAATTACTTATACTGATAATATAAAAGTTCTTTCACATGATGTGGAATTTGTGATCTAGAAATGGAATTGGTGTTATACTAGAATATGTTAAGATATTTTGATAGTGTAAAATATGTCAACTCACATGTGACAGAGTTTTATATCGATGGTTTAAAAAATGAGTGTTGTTTTTAATACAGCTTGAGAAATTCTTTCCTAATGAGTCAAAATATATTTCTTAACATGATATCAAAGCATGATCTATCAAAATTCTTATTTCCTGTTTGGGCCCCATATTAAATTGCTCACATATCAAATGTTAAGTTTGGACGTGAAGGGGTTGTGTAGAGTCCCACGTTGATGGTTTATGGAATGATGGTCTCTTTAATATGGTTCAAACGAAACCCCCTCATGAAATAGCTTCTTTTTTTTAATTAGATGCAAAATTCACTTTTTTAACTGTATATAACTTAAATTCGATTTGAAGAAAAAAAACAGAGATTGCACTATACTAAATGGACCACTTAATTGTTACTTTTCTGGTACAGGATGAAAACCTCTGTCGAACCATATGAACACTTGGTCTAAACCTAATTGTGTGCGCATATGATAATTCATCAATTTTCTTGAGTTTTGTATTTTTTTTAAAATCATTCATTTTCCTTAATCGTTTCGATATATGTGATTTTGCAGATAAGAAAATTTTCATGAAGAATTTGAATTTAATTGTGTCAGAAATTCTCACAAAGCGGATGAATATATTTCCTTTGTCTATAAGCTAGATATTCTCTAGAAGATGTAGATTATTTTTTCTTTATAAACCTTAATCGTCATATTATGGTGAAAAAAATTATATTTCAACACTCATAATGATGTATTTATATGTTATAAGTAAAATTCAAAAGAACAAACTAATGAAATAACGGACTAATAAACATCTCTTATAAGTGGACCAACATTAAAGATTTGACATTTTATCGAAAGAATGGAAGTAATTATACAGCATGACAAATGATGATAATCTCAAGTCATGTACATACCCTGTAAGAATTAATTACACAAGAAATGTAATTTGATTTGATACAAAGTTATTCTATCTTTACTAGGTATTTGACTCATTAATTTAGTTCATCATAGAGATTGATTTATCTATAAATATCTTTTAAATAACGTGATTGTGTAAAAATTTCTTAGACAGACAATGCATAGAATTTTAACAAGTGTAATTAATTCACCCTTTTTCCGTAAAAAATAACATTTTCCTTTTGTATGTCACAAGGAACCTTAATGTATGGAAGGTTTGAGTCCACGCTTGGTCATTTATGTCCTCTTCCCAAAGATATGTATGGAGCCTTCTTTACATGCTCTTTATTGGCTCATTCTACAAGTCACATCTATTTCTAAGGTAACAATATCTGATTTTAGTTCCTAACTTCTTGTTTTTTTAGTTGAAGGGAAAGAGAAAAAGGCCAGTGAACTAGTGTCTAGCGCTAGGACCACCTCCATGAAATTGCACGTGATCGTATAGGGAGTAAGAAATTTTAAAAATGTCACACATTGGATTCAAATTACATGTGCCTTGAAGCAATTTTCAAGTCACATTTGCTTCTATATCAAGGGAATCAACAATTTATATATACATGTAGTTTGAACTCATTTGCATAGTAATGTTATGATATTATTGTAATGAATGATACTTGAGTCACATATTGATTAAATGGGAAGTTGATGTGGGGTTTATATAGTCTTGGGCTCTCCCTATTCAATATTAGCTAGTTTTTGGGGTGTAATTTTCTTAAAATTGTATCAATGGTTTCGGTGTCTAGTGCACAGCCATCCAGGATGACGGATGCAGAGTGTGGTGGTTTGTTGTGATAATATTATACATAAATATGTCTTTTAACTTGGCTTTAGTTAACATTGTTTATGCCCTCCAACTTTAGGTGTGCACAAGTATGCACTGAAACATGTATAAAATTAAACAAGTAGACACATGTGTCCTACATGACATAATACACGTAGGACGCCACATAGGACGAATGTGTCTATTTGTTCAATTTTTATTTTTTTTTGGTTTCCCACTCGATGTCCGGAGCCCACATTGGAGCTCCGACTAAATCCGGATCGCGCTCTGCAGGGCTCATTCGGGGGTGGCGCTCCCAACAGGACTTTCTCCATACCTAGGGCTCGAACCCGAGACCTCTGGTTTGTTTACATGTTTAAGTGTCTACTTGTGCACACCCAAAATGAAAGATCATACACGTCAATTAAGGTCAAGTTAAAGGACACGCTTATATATTATGCCTAATATTATTGTAAGGAATGGGGCTTCAGTCCCACATTAATTAAATGGGGAGCTGATATGAGACTTATATAGTCTTGGGATCTTCCACTTTAATAGTTAGCTTTTGACATGTTGTTCTCCTAAAGTTATATTAAATAGTATAATTTTGAGAAGAAGGGATTTCAATTGTACTTTTTGGAACATATAATAGCTCGATTAGGGGTGTACATGATCGGGATGGTTCAGATTTTTTAAATATCAAATTAAATTATTTGTGTAAAGTATTTAAATTTACAAATCAAACCAAACTAATAAAATTCGGATTTTTTCAAGTTTTTCAACATCGGGTTGGTTCTATTTTTTCAAATACCAAACAAAACCATTGTGTCAAATTTTTTAATTTTTAAATCAAACCAAACTAATAAACCTCAGATTTTTTCAAGTTTTTGGATTTTTTCGGTAAAGTATGCATACAAACATGTAATTAACTTGTGCTCCAAATATTTCTTTAATCCAACCAAAATACAACTATCTAAGGTGTTTATTAAGAAAATAACACAAAATATGAGATGGGTGATGACACTAAAACATTCAATAAAAAATAATAATGAAATCATCATATAAAATAACTATTGCAAAGTCATAATGAAAATGATCATAATTTAAAAGTACTAAAGCTGCTAAAATAAGTCTGATAAGTATTAGTTACATGATTAACATTAAAGAAAAATTAAAATTAGATTATGTATTTTAAATGTCTAAATCAATGTAAAACTAAAGAACAAATATTCAACATTATTGTCATTCTTACTGTTGAATTAATTTATTTTGTTAGCATAGTATTGATTTAATTTCGAATTGAGCTTTATTAGAGTTGCTAATATTTATGAACTATAACATTTATTGGACCATTCAAAATTCTAAGTCTCAAAAAACTTGAAAAAATATGTTAAAAGATAAAACTTATGAAAACTTATAAGTAATATTTAGAAATTACATCTAAGCAAATACTTTTATGTATAAAATAGATTTTAAGACTTATATATATAATGTCGGGTTGGTTTGGTCTCGGTTTGACTTTTTTTTAGTTAAAACCAAATCAACCCAAGTATAGTCGAATTTTTTTTTTCAATACCAAATCAAGTCAAACCGAACCATTAATTGAGTTTTGTTTTTTCGGTTTGACTCGGTTGGGATTCGATTCAGTTTTCGATTCGATTTTGTACACGCTCAACCATGCCTCCACCATCCAAAATTTATCAAAACCCTAGTAATATATACTTGGATGCATAAGGCACATGGGACATGTGATATATTGCCATCGACCATGATGGCAGGTCCAATGTGGTCGGAGCAATGACAGTTACAAGGCTTACGTACAATACAGAAGCCCACTTGCATGAGACATATATGTGTGTTTTATAAGCATATTGTCCCAAATTTGATCTTATAAATTATAGTGAAAAGGAATATGGATCAATGGACATGCATGTGATTGAGCCACAGACATTATTATTATTATTAATCAGTGATGTTAAAGTGATGACTCATGATGTAGTCATCTTAGTACAATCTTGATGATTATGAGTTATGTGGAGCTAGGAATTTTACAAAAATTGCACAACAAAAACTCTTTGTAAAAAGGAGAAAAAATTATTGTTGGTGAGATTCGAACACCTCATTCAAGACATCTAAAACCCATCCAATGGGTCTGAAACCATTGTGCTACAACAGCCTGTTGTGTCAAAGGTGTCCAAAATGTGTTATTAATCACTTTGTGAATCATTTTACTTGTATATATAGTTTTTTTTTTTAACGAAAAATGTCCAATTGGACATACGTGCATGGGTCCGCCCCTGTTAACAAGTAACAAAAAGGGCCTTACCTTCCCATGTTTGAAATAGTTAGGAGGTTACAAAAATTTCCTCATGTAAAATGAGACCTTTGAAAGCGTAGTTACCTCCAGTTTACCCTTAATAAGAGGTCTCGATATTGATCCCAGCAGATCCTCCCCCTCCCTCCATTCGACTTCTCACACAATATGGTAGTTGGTTAATGATGGTTGAGATATAAATTATACTCACTCCGTCCTATTTTAAGTACTTTATTTTAACTTTTTTCACGTCTATTAAGAAAAACAAAGATAATCTTATAACTTACTAATTAAGTCAACCCTGTTTAATAAATATAAAGGTAGACTAACTTGTCCTCTTAAACATTGTACATACTTTTTTTAATATGTTAAGGGTATAGTTGCCGGTTGGGAATAATTGTCAATGTTAGTCTTGAATTACTATAGTAACAATTATTTTAAACAAAGGTAAAACAATAGTTAAAATAGGATGGATGAGTAGTATAATTTGTTGTTTGGTAGACGCGATAGTATGTCCAATAACCATAATAACTAACGTTTACATAATCAAATAGGAAAAAAAGAACAACATAATAGTAGCAACATTGATGAAGAAAGACAAGTGATCCAACTACCAAACCTCCAAAAGAAAACTTTTCTAGCTTTTAGGAAATAGCCACCCAAAATGGCTCCCAACATGATATCCCTTTATTCCTACTACCACTTGCTTTGCACCTTGTTGGTCTACTTGAATACTCTCCTAATTTACTACTACCATTTTCTTCATCATTTTGGATTATTACATCTTCTTCTCCATGTCTACATTCGTCGTGTATTAACAACGAAAGCTTGAGCCTACCATTAGCACGTTCAACTCGAAAATTAGAGTTCCAAGAAGTGATTGACGTTGCTTTTAATAATAAACGACCACCTTCGCGATGAGGCCTAATTTGGACACCTTCATTTCCACTCATTGAAGTTAATGGAGGTGGATAACTAGCTACCCTTTTGATTTTTTTCGCGAATTCTCTACATTTTGATTGTTGAACTCCGTGAAAATTAGTTTCTTTTTCCATCAATAAAGAAGAGAATTCCTCAATGTTTTCACTAATGTCACTGCCTGTTTCGCTTCCTAAGCTTTCAGTGCACATATTCAAACTATTTGTGTTGAGAGAAGAGAGTTTCACAAGAGGATGAACATATACTTTGCTCTCTTCATCTTTTTTCGAGTATTGACAAGGATTTGCAAGTGCTTGGATAAAGCTCCAGCCACCAACATTGTCATTTTCTTGTTCAATTTCATCTTCATGTTGACATATTTTAGACTTTTGTGGTAATGTGATAGGTTGTGGGAAATTTGATCTAGGAGGTGCCATTTTGGGCCCTAGACAAGATTGTAGCCCTTGATATATTGTGGAAGTTGAGGTCATGTTTTAGAACAATGTGCACAAAAAAAAGAGAACAGAACAAGAACAGGGGAAAAACAGAGGATTTGGTCTACTTTTTATATTTATTCAAGTAGAAATGTGATGTTTTTGAGTGTTGAGATTGAGCCATGTTTGGTTTATAAAATGTACCTAACCATAAGTGATAATGCTTAAGAGGGTGGCAAATTGAAGGTAAAAAAGGAAAAAACAAGGATAAAAAAAGGGAAGGTAGAGAATGGATAGAACATGAAAGAGAAGTGAAAGGGTACGGTTGAATTTATAGGACCAAAAAGTAACCACTTAGAGGTTTTTTTTTTTTTTGCGGGGTGGGGGGTGGGGTGGGGGATGGCTTGGGCCTAGGTGTTCATATGTATCCGTTCAGTAAAAAATTACACTATTTATATATGATTAGAATTATTTTTATATATGTATATAGTAAATGTTGAACCTCCTTTGATTTGTTCGTTTGTTAATTTGTTCATATTTTGAATTTGTTAGTGAAAATTTTGGCTTTGCTATTGATAGAATGGGTTCTCTATTTGCAAAGGAGGAGTTGAACTTGTGGTGCCACTAGAATTATTTAGCTTTCACTCTGCCACCCAATAAATTGAGGAAAGGAACAAAGAAAAGTGGGAAGCTACAAATAATTTGAAGATGGACAAAGCTCATTGGTCTTTGTTTTTATTATTTTTTTCTTTCTTTAAGCTGAAATTTGATTGGTGAGTTTTAAGAATTTCTTTTAGAAAGAATTAATTAAATAACGTGTGGATTTTGGAGGGTTGTTCACTTTTGCCATCCAAAAGTAAACCAACAAAAAGGATTCCTTCTGATATTTTTTTGATATACATTGCTTTTTTCAC
>JAJOOO010030386.1:0-10909 GCA_029582685.1 Solanum piurae
ATACATCATATATTGTTTGATTTTTTTATACATTCATGTTTAATAATTTTGAATTTTGCTTATAGGGTTACTAATGCACAAGGTTTTGATGAAAAAAATCAGAAAAAAGAACATAGCAGATGAAGAAGAAGAAGAAAGACAGAGTCAAACAAGAAGGTTGCAAAATTGTATTCATACCACAATTATATTCATATTAATTTTTGTTTGTCGACTGTTTTTTCTTTTACTCATCATTTGTATTTTTATTTTAAAACATTGTATTTCTTTTTTAGTTTGTAGTCATTCAAATAGGTATATAATGTATTCGTCACAATTCTATATATTATGATTGAATACATAATTTATAGAATTGTGACGAATACATTATAAGAAGGGAAATAAAAAATTTTTGGTATTCATTTTTTCGTTTGAAATACAAATTCATACTGAAATACAACCTGATATTTGAAATACAAACTTAGTAAGACATATTTTGTATTTTATTTGGCTAAAGCAATATAATTTTTATGAATACATAATATATAAAATTGCGACGAATGCATCACAAGAAGGGGAATACAAAATTATTTGTATTCATTCTGCGTTTGATATACAAAATGATATTGAAATAAAAACCTGATATTTGAAATAAAAACTGAGCCAGAAAATACTTTCTGCAAATTTAAAGTGAAATAATAATATAACAAAATTGAATATTGAAATATAAATAAAATTTATTTTGAATACAACTTATTTTATGTATTATGTATTCATCGGAATTGTATTTTTCAATATCATTTTGATTTACAACTAATTTCTATTTATATTTTGGTATATACTTCACAACTTCCTTTATTTGTGTACTTGAACTAGAATGACAAAGAGTTGTATTCATCATAAATCAATACCAATAATTTTTGTATTTTAAATTAGTTATACATATCATAAGGTATTAGAATACATTTCGGATGAACATATATTCAAAGAAGTTCAAATATTTAAATATCCAAAACATAGGGCATTAGAAATTTTCCAATACTTCCACATACAAACTACTGTTTTAAAAAAAAAATTGAAATTCTTAAGAACAAAGAAAAAAAATGCTAGAAAGAAAAATGGCAACATATGGTCTTTCAAAAACGTAATTGATGTTAAATTTTAATTTTTTTTTACCTTTTTTGAAATTTTATGTTCCATGATACTCTCTGTTCTGTTATTAATTATTTGTATTCTTTCAAATTAATTAAAATAAAATAAATACATAACTCAGCCCTTAACAAACTAAAATATTGTCATTTTAAATAAATAGTGAAACTATTGCTAAGGAGTCTCATTAAAAGCTAAAATATTATTGTTTTGAAAATTTCCCCATAATTTTACGTGATGATTCGACAATTGTGAAGAAAACGTTTCCATTCATAAAGCACATAAAAAATGAAATGTGGAATAACATTGTTGATATATCTTTAAATGATTATTGAATTTGTTATATAGAGCATAATATATTTGTAAATGTAAGTAATGATGATATTATTGATCACTCTCAGAATATAATGAAAACTCGTCGAGACAATTATAAATGAATGATGAATATTTTATGATATTAATAATATTATTGAAAGTCTTAGCTTTATGCACTTCACGATCACAGTCAAATGTGGAGTGTACTGTTCATACTTTGTTTTTGACAATCACAGTCGAATATGGAGTGTACTGTTCATATTTTGTTTTTGAGCTTGTTAGATCGAAAAGATGAATAATTTGATTCAACGCCTAAATTGAGTTAATCGATAAATTTAGTTGACACCTATAGACTTTAAATCATGGATCCCACTCTGCATATAATTACAAATTGTAATTAATCAAATTATAATCACACACCTCTAAATAAATTCAAACTGTAGTTATTTTTGAAAATTTCTATTTCAAATAGTCTAAAATTAAATTATCATAAGAGATTTTAAATATATATACATACATAGAAATATCATTAATTTAGAAATGCTTTCTTTTTGTCTAGCATATTACTTGTTTTTATGGTATATTCTTTAAAGACATATTTAATTTTACATAATAATATTACTATTTATAAAAATAAGTATTAATTCTGGTCATTAGAAGTCACATCTATTTGCAATACACCAAGTTGTATACTGACGTAAAAAAAATTATTTTTATTTGTATAAAGATTTAAGCTATTTAACTCAAAATTTTAAAATATTTTCAATCAAAAATCGATAGTTCTTTTTTATATATATAATATTCAATATTATTTCAACTAAAATTAAAATCGTAAAATTTATATAAAGATTTAAGTTATTTAACTCAAAATTTTAAAATATTTTTATTCAAAAACCGATAGTTCTTTTTTTATGTAATATTCAATATTATTTCAACTAAAATTAAAATCGTAAAATTTACATAAAGATTTAAGTTATTTAACTCAAAATTTTAAAATATTTTTATTCAAAAACCGATAATTCTTTTTTTATATAATATTCAATATTATTTCAACTAAAATTAAAATCGTGAAATTTTACTATTAAATTTTTTTGGCTCCTATGTATGTACTAGTTTTGACGCACGTGAATATCAAATCATGTACTACACTATTTTAAAAAATAATATGAATATAAAAAAATAGAAAATTTAAGTAAACAATTATAAAATGAATTTAAAGTATAAGTTCCTAGGAATAGTGGATGTAAACCTTCTTATGATTACTATTGAAAGTTAGTCACTCTCACAATCTCTTAGTTACACCTCTTCAATATACCTTCTCCTTCCTCCCCCATAGTGAGTTATTTATTTATTATTGTATTGTTGGAGTTCTTACTTTTTATATAATATAATATAAATAAATATTGATATAGAATATAGAACATACACTTAATTGGATGTTTTAAGTTTGAGTATTATATAATTTAACATTGATGTTAGCAAGTGTTCAAATTTCACTGAACATTGATATTGTCAACGTCTGTAAATCAAACTTGAGTTTTAAGAAGAGAAGAATAGAAAACATAAAAAAATCATAGTTTCAAAATGTGAGGAAACCCCTCCATTTATACTTAACAAAGGCTGGTATGAGCATATTGTTTCTTATCATACAGGTCACCACCCTTTGGAAATGTCACGACTCAAATAGAAAAGTCCTAACTCTTTGGAAAAGTCGTAATCATTCTATGTGAAATGATGTCTTCTTTTAATATAATATATTATAATATAAATAAATAAATAAATAAATATAATATAATATAAAATATAGTAAATTGGGTGTTTTATGAAGAAGAAGAACAATGAAAAACTTTATAAAATTGTAGTTTGAAAATTTGAGGAAACCCCTCTTTTTATAGCCAACAAATGGTAATGCATGAAGGAATGCTTATTGTTCCTTTTTAAAAAAAGTCACAACCCTTCTAAAAGGTCACAACTCATAGAAAAAGTAATAACTCTTTTGAAGGCACAACTCTTCAGAAAATTCACAACTCTTTGGAAAAGTTGAAACTCTGTAAAAAGTCACAATCCTTCAAAAAGGTCACAATTCATCGGAAAAGTTATAAGCCTTTGAAAATGTCACAACCCTTCAATGTGAAAAGCTACTTGTTTTTAATATAATATAAATAAATTTAATACAATATAAATTATAGAAGATTTACTAAATTTGGTGTTTTAAGTTGGGGATTTTCTTATAATTTAATAATTAAGCTAGGAATTTTATTATTTTAAGGTAGAATAGATATAAAAAAGAAGAAGATAGATATAGATTTGTCTTATTTTAATTTGATATGAAATTTTAAAAAACAAAGAAGACTTTTAATTGAAGGATATGTAGAATGTATAAAAACGTCTTTTAACTTTATGATCTTAAAGATGTGCCCCCACCCCAGGAAAAAAGAATATTCTATATTAAACTGAATAAAACTAAAAGTACAACAAATAAATTAGAAACGGATGAGTACCTATTAAATCTAGTTTGGACTCTTCAGACAAGTTTTTGATCAAATCTTTTTTCTTGAATAGTTTGAGACTTTGCACTACTTGAACACCAAGTTGTAGTTTGTGCAACAGAAAATCATTTCACTTTTTGTCAAGTTGAAGTTTTATTGATCTATCTAGTTTACCCACAAATATAATTGTAATTACATAATTGAACAACTCTCACAATTTTTCTTGTTTAAGAAGACGAATAGAAAACTTAAAAAATTTATAGTTTAAAAGTGTGAGAACACTTCTCTATTTATAAACAACAAAAGATAGTATGAAAATGTATTTATCGTGCTTTATCAGATAAGTCACAATCCTTCAGAAAAAATCATAACTCGTAGAAAAAGTTACAAATCTTCGAAAATATTACTATCCATTAATGTGAAAAGATGTCAACTTTTAAATTAGAGATATTTTAGTAATTTAACATTCAAAATTAGAAAGTTGATGTTTTTGATAGTATAGATAGTAACAAAACAATACAATACAATATACAATAAATGGGTAACAATGATCCATTTCGAGTGTAAAGCTCTACCGGCCTTAACCTTGAGCCACCGCTGTCCTCAGTCAGTGGCACAATAGCTGATTTTCCGTCTTCATTATAGCCAAGGTATTGTCTTCTCTATATCTTTATCAACAACCCAGCTGCATAAATCTTTAGCTGTACGATGATAATCAGAAAGCAAATATCAAACATTTGTGTTTCTTTTGAAGCACCCTTTAATACCCAAAATCTGTTCTTTATCAAACACTTTTCAGCAATAACCCCAACCCCATCTCCAGTTTACTCAGATACACAAAAATTGGACACCCATTTGAGGTCTCTTTGTGAAAAGCCTAATCCCAAGTATAACAATGCAGTTTTACTTTTTAACCATGTAATTGATGATTTGGGGCAAACCCCATCTGAGTCAACTTGCAATTTTCTTGTTGTAACTTTGGCTAAGAGTAAGGAGTACAATCTTGCTTTAAGGGTGTACCGTAAAACGAGACAAGTCCAAGTTTTGCCCAGGTTTTTGTCATTAGCTGCTTTAATTGAATGTTTTGTTTATGTTCATAAACCTAAATTAGCAATTGGTGTATTGGGGTTGATGTTGAAGAATGGTTATAAGGTTAATGTATATGTTGTTAATGTTATATTGAAGGGTTTATGTGAAAATGGTATGGTTGTTAATGCTATAAAGTTTGTTTGGGGTTTGGATATGAAAGAGGTAACACCTGATATAGTTAGTTTAAACACCCTAATGAGAGGACTTTGTAGAGATAAGAAAGTACAAGAGGCTTTGGATTTGAGGTTTAGTATGGAAAGGGTGGTGAATTTTGCTCCTAACTCATATACATATGGGATTTTGATGGAGGGTCTTTGTTCGGAGGGGAGGTTTGATGACGCTATTGGGTTGTTGGAGGAGATGAGAGTAAAAGGTTTGAAAGAGGATGTTGTTGTGTATAGTACACTCATAAATGGGCTTTGTAACAAAGGATATGTTAGTAGAGGGAAAGAATTTTTGAATGAGATGTTGGAGAAAGGAATTTCTCCGAGTGTAGTCACTTATTCTTGTTTAATTAATGGATTTTGTAAGCAGGGGAAATTGAAAGAAACTACAATGTTGTATGATGATATGTTGGACCGCGGAATCCAGCCTGACATTGTTACTTTTACGGGCATGATTGGTGGCCTTGGCAATAATGGGATGGCTAAAAAAGCAATTGAATTGTTCAATTTGATGATACGTAGGGGTGAGGAGCCTGGAAACATAACTTACAATATTCTTTTAAGTGCACTATGCAAGGAAGGGTTATTGGCCGATGCTTTTGACATTTTAAAATTGATGATAGAGAAAGGAAAGACACCCGACGTGATCACTTACAATACACTAGTAAAAGGACTTTGTAAAAGTGGGAAATTGGACGATGCCGTGACACTTTTTGATTCGATGTTGGGTGACGAGACTTATGTTCAGCCGGATGTTATAACAATGAATGTACTGATTCGTGGGCTTTGCCAAGAAGGCTCCCTTGATAAGGCTGGGGAAATTCATAACAAGATGGTTGAGAACAAGTCTTTAGTTGATATTGGAACCTTTACTGTACTTATCGGAGCTTATATAAAGGCAGGCAACATTGTCAAAGCTTTTGAACTTTGGAAGCAGCTAAACCAATTGAATCTTATTCCAGATTCAATAACCCATAGCACCATAATTGATGGATTTTGCAAGCTGTGTGCGCTCAATATTGCAAAAGGTTTGTTTCTCAGATTTAGAAAGAAGGGATATCATCCAACTGCTTTTGATTACAACAGCTTGATGGATGCCTTATGCAAAGAGGGTAGCTTGGAGCAAGCAAGGAGGTTGTTTCAAGAGATGTTAGATGGAAATTGTGAACCAGACGTAATCTCATACAATATTATCATTGATTCAACTCTTGAAGCAGGAAATTTGCAGTCTGCTAAGGAGTTGCTTAACGATATGTCCCAGAGGGGTTTGAGTCCTGATGTCTTCACTTTCTCCATATTAATAAACAGGTTTTCGAAACTTGGACAGATGGAGGAGGCGAAAAAATTATTTGTGAGAATGAATGCTTCTGACTTGACACCGGACATTACTGTGTATGATTGTTTACTCAAGGGATTTAGTTTGAATGGTGAAACAGAAGAAATTATTGATTTGCTTCGCAAAATGGCTGCTAAGGGCATTGAGCTAGACCTCGGACTTACTTCCACCATCTTGCAATGTCTTTGTAATATTTCTGAAGATCTTAATGTGGAGGAACTGTTGCCAAACTTTTCGCAGAAAAAATCAGAAGGATTTAGTATTCCCTGCAGTGAGTTGTTGATGAAGCTTCAGAAGAGTCTCCCCAAGCTTCAGTTATATTCTTCTTTGTAGTACAATCTCACATGCTTCTGGCAGCTATTGAGGGAGCTTTCTTTTCTACATAGGTATTACATTTTGACATTTTAAAGCTTTTGCAATGCAATGCAGGGTATGTTGTTATCCCATAGTCTATTATTTTTTCTCGTCGAAAGGCAGGTATCCTAGAATATACATTAAATGCCGGGAGAGTAGGTTATCTTGTATGGCTCCTATATTTCATGCATCACTTAGGTTTCTACTTACTTTTTATTGAACTATTTGTTAAAGGATTTTAATTAGAGAAATCCCTCAAGGTTCACTACTCCTCCACTCCCATCTTAAATATTGGAGTTGACTTCCTTATCATATTTCATGATAAAAAAAATTCAGGAAAAAAAATGTGGACTTTCCCTAACTTATCCTTGTATTAAAGTTTTTTCTGATACCTTTGACCTTAAAGTTGAACTCATGATTGTCATATGTATTTGTATTGATCTAGCGAGATTTACATGAAGAAAATAAGTTGTGTAATTGATGAAAATGGAAGTGACTGTCCTTAACCTTATGATATGAATGCCTACAAGTGTCACCATGTTTTTGAATCCTTGACTACAATTTTTATTCAAATAATATTTGAGACTATTTTGATAAGTTTTAGAGTTAAGATTCATGTTATACGAGATACAAACGTAATTATCATGCATGAACATCATATCATTTGTATCTCATATATCATGATTCTTAAAGCTGTGTAGGTAAAGCTGCACACACAAAGAGGGAGAGATTTTGATTTTTTTTGAATGTGAGAGAGGAGAAAGAAATATCTGGTGCTTGCAGAGGTAGCTGAAATCGTGAAAGAAGACAACAATTCATCATTTGTGTTGAGGTCATGCCAAGCCCCTGACCAGGATGATTGCCTTGCATTAAAAAAAAATCATCATTTGTGCAAACTGGAAACTGCTTTCAGTGAATCTGTTCCTCTTGCATCAATTATTTAAAGTATACTCAATGCTTTTCCACTATGCTAATGACTTTTGTCTGTCTTTTATTTTTTTGTGGTTGTCCTCTGTTTGGTTTTGCTTGCCTGGTTAAACCTATTTGGTATGCCACTTGTGGAACCTCAATGTCATGGGCTTATTAGCTAAATGGCAATTGGCACACACTACTTATTCTTTTGATACCCAAACTGTGTTCTTTGGTTTATTCTGTTACTTTCCTCCATTACGAGGGCAGGGAATATAATGGTCGAGTAGGTTTCAAAACTCATTTCTGGGTTTATGATACTAGATGAATTGATTTTCATTTCTACTAAACTCGCTCTCTGTTTTTACTTTTTAGTACAAGGAAATAACTTGTTAACGCTCTTGATCTCGAAGTTACGCTTACTGTTTGAATGCATCTATTTTCTGTAATCGGTTTGCTTTATCTCAATTTAGCAGTATATTTTTGCTTCTCTGGTTAGCTTGCACAAGTTTGTAATGAAGTTCCATCTAGAAAATGGAAATGTCATTTGGCTGTTTTTCCTAATGATACCACTGTAAGTTTATTCGGGAGTTTGTGGATCTAGTTAGGGAAGTGTGTTTAGATTTTGTTTGGAGATACTATTTTCTTTACCCTTGTTCTAGTTCAGTTATGTGAAGAGCACTTTATCTGAATGGAATTTGTATAACTTATTTGGAGTGGTGGTTCACAGGTGGAAACATGTCGAGGCCTCTCCATAGAGGTGTGTCTTATGGGGGGCGGTTATCGGGTAACAGTCATGATTCATTTAGATGACTCCCAGGTGAAATATAAAACAGAGAAGGGTGATTTCGATCATAATCACTCACCTGGTGATCAGACTCATCTTTCTATGACTGCAACTGTGGACCTAGTTCGAGGCATACTTGCTTAGTTCTCCCGCCTGCTAATTAAAGAATTCCATTTTGTGTGGCCTACTGAAAAAGACGTCATCTGGCATGCAAATATTAATACTACTGCACAGGAGGTGCTCTATTCTAGAAGTTTAACAAAAAGGTGAATGCAAAATTCTAGTCTCTTTTTTATTAACAAAATATTGTAAGATCTGCCTCTATGTCTCCGCTCTTATCTCATAATTTTCTGATCTTGTTTTAATTGTATGCTGCAGGGTTGGGTGATCATCCGTGATATCGCTCCACTGATTGCGTTATCAAGAGCTCACACAGCACAGTTGAAATGGAATGCAGGAGTTGTATAGAGATTGAAAGTAGCACTAATTTGCCAGAAACCATTCTCTGAAGGCAATCAAGCTAAATGTTGGCATGATAAGACATACTTTGCTCGATAAGTAGTTAAATTTCGAACAGAAGAAGAAGAAGAAGAAAGGGTTCTGCACAAGACCAAGCACTATTCCTATGGTGCCATAAGGTGCACACAGGGCCATGTAAGTACACCATTTGAAGAACAGGACAATCAAGAAATTATAGGGCTATAAATTTTGTTTTAGTGTATTGTTATTAAGGCAATTCAAATTTTTAATGTATTTTTAAAATTAGCTACAATGCTTGAACTTGCTGTTGAAACATATCAGATGCTATGGCTTTGAAAAAAAATTCTTTTGGAAGGATTTCAGATACTATACTTTTGATTGAATCTTGTTCATTTGATTAAGTTGACCTAGTCTGGAATTACAATGAGAATTATTTTTTTACTGTATGTTAGTTTGTGATTCAAGCAAGTATGAGCAATAAAATATGATGCAGAAAGTGCACCTAAGGTTGACCTAGTAGTCAATGAAGTGAGAGGAAAACATGAGATTTTGTGTTCGAATTTTTGAAAGAGATGAGAAATACTAGGTGATTTCTTCAATCTAAGTCTGGAGGGGCAGATTTACCTATATACTTGTTGGTGGGAGGTAGCATGTGTTGTTTGGAAGTAATCGAGTCTTGGTGAATAGAGTTACATGGGCACCTGTTGTTGGTGGAAAGTAGCGTGTATCATGTGGAATTAGTTGAGATGCACACAAGTTGGTTTGGACACCATAGTTATTAAGAAATAGGCTCAGAAAGTAATGATACTAATTTTTGTTTTGGTTCGGGCAAGCTTACGTACATTGATTGATTTTTACGACAAGTTACCCAACACAGTTTGGAGAACACTTTAAGACTTGTTTGGTACGAGAGATAAGAGATTACTAATCTAAGGTATTTTATCCCACAATTGAAGGTGAGATAACAATTCTAGGATAACTAGTCTTGACATATAACTTATTCCCCAATCAAACGTGCCCTTAGTTTCCCTAACAAGGATTGATTGGTTTCTATTGCTAGCCAAACACTAATTATAGTTATGATGGAATAAATACAATCCTCGCATGGAATAAGTATAGTCCTCTACAATTAGAGGATTCGATTTCAAACTTTTTCAGGCATGAAAAGAATATCTTATAAGTTCTGCCTTACGCGAGGTGATTTTAAATTATTCCGACTTCAATATGGACACAAATTTTTTAAAAGATAAAAATAAATCTTATTATTCAAGGTCGGTAATAGTAGTTGTCAATAATTAGGTCGAAAATCAAACAAAAAGAAAAAAGAAAATAAGTCTCCGGCAAAGAAATTCCCAATTCACCCCGTCGGCGTCGATCCTGAATCAGCTTCTCCTTTTTATGCAATCTTTCAGTTGATGGACCAAACAAAATCCCCTGAAGTTGTCGCCGGCGTAAAGAATTCTCTGTTGAAGCTTAACTCGAATCCTAATTCCGAAGCTAAAATTCACAGCGCTTTTTTTCAAGCATCTGGTATGTTTCTCCGGTGAACCTTTTTCCGGTTAGACTTTTTTATATGCATAATTTTCTGCGAAAGGTATCTATCTACAAAAAGAATAGTGGGTTCGGAGTATAAATTGATTACATCTATTATTCTGTGTGATTTAGAATAGGATTTTGTTAATTTTTGGGAAATAATGTTTGGTGTCCTAACTAGTAGTAGAAACAAAACTTGAAGTAATTCAGTGTAATTGTCTTGATTTTGTTGTGAGCAGAACTCCAGATGTTTGTTCATTAGTTCTGTTTTGTGGATCACATGAAGTTCTTGTAGTTGTGGGGCTTTGAATCGTGATGAGTTAATGGA
>JAJOOO010030387.1:0-12464 GCA_029582685.1 Solanum piurae
ATATATCTTAAACTTAACATATATTTAATGCTACTTAAATTGTTCAATACCTAAAGCTTATTAAAAAAAATAGTTCAAGTGGTTAATCGACGAACTACAATGAATAAAAAAAATTCAAAAAAGAAAATAGAGAAAAAATATTAGTGAAATCATCAAATTACACTAAACGAATTTGGAGAACTAAAAAACAATTATTACTACTTTAATATAGTAGTAATGGGGGGGGGGGGGCAGTTTAGTCATTTAGGAGTTTTATCCAAGGATTGCTAAACCTTTGATTAGTTATCCCTCCATTTTCTAAGATAAAATAAGACCATATATGGTGTATAACTAATCCATGGATTAAGTCAAATAAAGTAATCAAACAATGTATTAAATGGATGAAATTTTAATCCATAAACTATTCTAATTAATACCGCCTACCAAACAGGTCCTAAGCGTTTAATGTGAAAATTTACAACATGAAAATACTTCATGGAGTCTAATTTAGGTTGTTAACATATCAAATTAAACTACTTCATATTGTTATTAATAGTTTCATCGTAGAGAGAAATATTGTTATAACTGACAAGTGACAAGCCAAAGGATCAAAAGGAGCTATGTTATTTGCACATCGTGAATCAGAAATATGAATGCATGTAGATTATGTTGGACACAGGTGATGTGAGGAAAATAAAGTGAAAATTTTATAAATGACATTTATAAGACTAATAATTTCAAGTCATAACAGTATAATGATTCTTTCAGGTTGTAACAATAAATAATTTCAGGTTCTAACAATTTATAAAAAAAAATTAAGTAATTGTAAAAAAATCAGTTTTGAAAAAAATAAAAAGATAAAAAAGGATAAAAAATCAATTTTGAAAAAAATAAAAAGATAAAAAATGGATAAAGGTGTATTAATTAATTTTAAATTCATTGATGATAATTGTTAATTGCATAAATTTAGGAGATTCAAACAAATTAGGAATATTTATTTTCCTTATTTCACTCAAATCTGTTAACATTAATTAAAATATCATATTTTATTCAAACATTTCTCTCTCTTCATTTTTTTTCCAGAATTTGACGTTACTCACGAACAGATCCAAATTTTTTTGGTTGAATATTCTTCATTTTGTTGTAATGGACTAGATGGGATCCTTCTGGTTAGTATTCTTTACGATTTATGATTTGTATTTGTATATTATTGAAACGTAAAAAAAAAACAAAAAAACTGTAATGACATTTTCTGATTTTATTTATGTATACTAGATTTAAGTTGTGATGTTTTTTGTATGAACATTATTTTGTTCATAATACGTAATTATTTTTGTGAAACTGGAGTTAATGTTGGTACGATTGTGTTTGTTATTATTTTTTTTGGTTATTTTGTATACTGTTTATACCATAAATTTGTGTGATATTGAATTAATAACTGAATGATTTGAGTATAAGTGTATGAAATATTAATAATATTAGCGTTGTAAAGTTATGAAATTTGTGAAAAAAAATAATATGAAATGTGTTTAATGGTATGAAATGTGTTGTAACATTGTTATGAAACTGATATTGTTTTAGTCAATTTGATAATAATAATGAGATGGATTCGATATGCAGTTTAAAATTATAATATGGAATACTGTTCTTTTTCTTCTGAAAATAAATAAAATATGTAGGTTGGAATGAATTTGGTAGTGTATTTGGAATGATATTGGAATGAATAATTATTCACTATTGTGTAAAAAATATGAGTAAGAAATATGATGATTTGTAAGAAATTTGTATTAGGTTGGTATGAAATTTGAATATAAATACAACACATGTTTTTTTACTTTTGTGTTATGTAAAACTGACTGTGATTTCGTAATGAAACAGGGAAATATCATCGCCAAAGCAATGATGTCATCAAGTGGGCCACAACAGGAAGACATGTTCAAATTATTCTGCGCCAAAATAATGATAGTTTATTTGTTTAAACTATACAAAAAAATTGTTTTATTTTGTCTTTTAGAGTCATGTTTTGTTTTGATTGTGACAATGTATTCATTGTTTTCCAATAATATTTTTTGACAGTGCATATCAAATATATACAGAATTGATATCAAATGTATTCCAGCTAAGTGTTTAATATAATGTTCATATTTTATACAAGATTCATTCAGTAATCATACCAATTGCATACTGCTGAAATCAAATTCATGCCAGTTTAATATATAAGGTACTGTTCATATTAGTAAACATTATATAAGGTAATTATGGTATCCATTTGGTATGCAACTGAATATCCACTGATATTATTTAATGCAATTTAGCATGAGTATTAATTTTGTATCCAACTGGTGTCCTACTCTAAACCAAAATAAAACAAGATGTAATTGATGTTGGTGCAAAATTTAATGATCGTTGTTTTAAATTGTCAAATTCATTTCTTCCAGTATTTATTCAGATTGTATACCAATTTCATACATCTTTAAAATACTTAATTCACTCTTGTTAAGACAATATAATTTATAATTAGTATTAATTTGGTATCCATAAGGTGTACAACTTGAATAAATATAAGACAAAATGTAATTGAGGTTGTTACAAAATACAATGATCACTATTTTACATTGGCATAATCATTTCTTCAAGGTATTTATACAGGTTGGATACCAACTTCATTCATTTTTTATTTTTTTATTTTTTGTGTTAGAATATGAAGTAAAACAACCCAATCATGTATGAATTTGGATGCCAAAAGTATACAATTTGGATACCAATTATAAGACAGAGTTAGTTCATGAACTCTAAATTGGAGTTCATTTTGTTTCAGCTAATAAGACATTGTTAGTTCATGAACTCTAAATGTTGAATCCAATTGGTATGCAATTTGTATATAATTGTTATCCCAAAAATTATTATACTCAATGTTTAATTTATCTTTTGAATGGTATATCCAATTGGTATGCAATTTGTATATAATTAGTATCCTAAAATAATAATAGTCAATCTATACTTCATATGTAGTTGGTATCTGACTGAAAGAAAACAGTGGATATTATATATCATCAAATACTTAAAATTGTATCAAACACAAAAATATTGTCCAAAAGTTTAAAAAAAACTTGTAATTCTAAAAAGTCTAAGCTGCAATCAGCTATCTCAAATTAGATCTCCATGGTCTTGGTGTAGGATAATTGCTGGTATCCGGAGCATGTTCTTTTGCTATGCCAGGTCCACCAAATTTGCTAGCAACAGTTCCAATTACTTCACTCTCACTGATCGTGTCATCATCGTTCTTTGTTTTTCCATAATGCCATATGATTGTGGCATACCTTTTGACGATGGTACTTTGCATCCATATCAACGGAACACATCTAAAAAAAACTCCATTACTGATGTATTCAGAAAATAGACATGTGTACAAACCACAATCACTGGAAAAAAATTTGAAACAAAAATAATTTTAAGAAATAAATTGAGCTTTTCATTCCACATATTATTCATGTTTCTTTCCACATTCATATACATAAATTTTAGTAATACATCATACCATAATTGGAAAAAAAATTACACCAATATTATTGAAACATCATACCAGATTCATGTGCACTGTGGCATTTGACAAGCTACTTTCATAAATTTATCCAACTACAATCAAAATAATTTTCAAAACAACATTTAATATCAATTTATACCAATTTAATACCAATGTTAAAAATTGAAATATATTAGTGGAGAAATTGAAAAATAAATCTTCCTATTAGGAAAAATATACCAATTTCATAGACTTGTTAGTCATAATTCATACAAAAAAGAGTAATTTAACAAACTGCACTAAAATCACCTAATTGAGCTACTGATATCAAACAAATTTCATACCAATGTCAAAACACATTTCATACCAGTTGCATACCAATATCAAATCACATTTCATGCCATATTCATAAATCATATATTAAAGTCAGATTCATACCAATATTATTAACATTTCGTACAAGTTTCATATCAATACAAGTTTCGTACCAACAATATGCATAATATAATATTTTAAACAAAAAAATCACTAATTTGAATAATTTGGAAATAAATTAAATATATTACTTACCCTAACCACTTTTTGGATATTGGGATTTCTGAGTCCTCGTTCGTTGTTTCTCTTCTTCTTGATGGTTTTGAAGACTAACCAATTTCGAGATTTGTTGCTTTTTTTCTTCTTTTTTTTTTTATCTCACTTACGAAATCTGAATCGGAATCAGAATGAATTTCTACAATTTTCTCCTTCCTTGTTTTTCCCTTTTGATTTGCAGGACTTACCGTTTTCTTTGCTTGATTATTTTTCTCCTTTTGTGTAATCTGATTCTTCGATTCAGAAGAACCACTCTTTGCCGAAATTTTATTCTTTTTTGACGGTGGGGTTTGAGTCAATATGTTGAATGTTGGAGCATATATTTCATCCGTAGAAGTTGCTTCTACTAGTTAAGGACTCTTTCGAGGTGTTATAACAGATTTTTTCGACATGAAGAAGATGAGAAACGAAATGAAGTATGTTTGAGAGAGATGAAATTGTGATTTCTGAAGGTGGGGTAGTGGAGTGGTGGCGTGTTGTATAGGATCGGTGTGGGGCGTGGGATTAACGTGGGTGGGTGGTGTGGCGTGTAACGTTAAAAATAGAATTGTAATCGATATAAATATCTAAAATTGTGTAATTGATAATTACTGAGTTTAAAAAGGGAATTATAATAGATATAATTAAATTATTAATAATATAAAATTATAAAAAGATTAATCATTTAATAAAATAAAATTTAATTAATTTTTAAATAAAGTTAAATTTATTGATATGTTACAACCCGTAATTAAACTGTTATAAGTAAAAAAAAATTAAGAGTTGCTTTAAAACCCGTAATATTGTCTCTTAATGTGTATATGGTGTGATTTTTCAGAAAATAAATTAATGTCCAAGATTTGAGAAAAAAATAAAAATTATTGAAGTATAATGATTTCTGGATCTACAATTAAGATCATGTGAAGTTTTAATAATTGACAAATTATGTACACGAATAGCCTCGACGAAGTTGTTGCCACAATAAAGAATTTATTCCTATCAAGTGTTTTCCATATAATTCTATAATTTGTAATAGTTAGTTTACTTGGAGTGGTTTCCAGATATGATCTTGATTATATTCATAGATTATAATAGGTGTTGTCTTGTTCATTATAAGAGATTTTATTGACTAGAGCAAGTCATTGAAGATTAAGAGGGTATAATCATAATTATTGGGAATCGTTTCTTTTGTTTTACAAGGGCGACCTATTTGGAGTTTGGACTTTAGCGTAGTGTAAGAGTTTAGAAAAATAGTTAAATGTCTCCCTAACGTATTATCGGATTCTCAATTACACACTTATAATTTACGTGGGTCACCCCCCTGAATATCTTTAAAACATAATACATACCACCCTAAAACTAGACAATCACATTCTCAACATATAGTGATGCACACTCGCTACCAGCTGTCATTTTTTATTATTTATATTTATTTTTCTCTCTTTATCCCCTTTTTCATTAATTACAAAAAGATCTTTATTCTTTTTATTCTTTCTTCTTCTTCTTTTCTCTTTTATTTTTCATTCCTTTCTTCCAAGTTAGTTGCCCACTAAAAGAAATCAAAGCCATCTTTATCATCATATATTTTTCATCACTTTATTATTGCATCCTCCAGGCACCTTGACGAGCTTGATTACTCACTTATTTTATTTTTTTGAATTTTTTATTATGTTTTTTCTTCGTTTTCATGACATCAAATTTGTAGTACTTTATTTAGGGGTTGCCGAATGTTAAATTCTTGGGTCTTCGCCAAACAACAATAGAGATTGAAGATAAGATCTGAGGGTTGATGTATGTTACCGGCTCTAGATTTTTATAAAATAAATTAAAAGAAAAGAGAAAAATTGTGTTGAAATTTTTTTGTCGGTGAGAAGGTAGATTCCTGGTGTTGATATTTTGAACTAATTTGAGTTTGATAAAAATGAAAAAAAAAAGACGGATGACGACCCAGATCAGATACCCATAACTCATGTTTAGTTTACTTTATGAAATTCATGATAGAAAAAACTTATTTTACAGTCATAATTATTTTAATTGATTTGATTTCTCTGATAATTAAAAAACTTCAGTAATAGAATGAATTTTTATGATGGAAGGTGTTCAATAATTCTACTCTTTTTTTTTGTTTTGTTTTGTTTCCAATCTTTCTTGTTCTGTTTTTTTTTGTCTTTAATTTGTGATTATTTTTTTTGGAGTGGTGAGATTAAGGACAATTTGATTTTTCCGGCAATATGAGTAATAATTTTATTGATTATTTGATGATGTTAATCGTGATTTTCAATGTTAGTTGTAAAAAATAGTGAAGTACGAAAATACTAGAATATGGATAAAAAGATGGGGTTATTATAGTGATGGTGGTTCAAAGTGGAGGAAATGGTGGTGGGGTGAATGTTGTGTGACGAGAAAGAGAGGGGAAAAAAGAAAGAAAAAGAAACAAAAAACGCAGAGAAAAAAGTAAAAAATACATATATTTAACAAAAAGTTAAATTAAAAATATTATTAAAATATATTTATCAATTCTTTTGACTACCACATGACTCCAAGAGAGTGAGGATACTCCTTCTGCTATGTCAGTATCTAAGGGTGTAATTATTCCGTTTTAAAATAGTCCAAGGGGTTAATAGGACTCTCGTAAAGTATAAGTGTGTAGTTGGAAATTCGATAATAGGTTGAGAGGGCATTTGACTATCTTCTTTAAATTCGTAAGAAGATAGGTCATAGTTTTGAATCCTTTAAGCAAGGAATGTTCTATGTAAAATACTTGTGTTGATTTATATTTATAATTTACCTTCTTGCATATTACTCAAAGAGTCTGATTCTTTGAAACATAGATCACAGTCAAACTAACCATTAACATTAGAGAACAGACCATGGAGGAGACAAGATATAATGGGGGAGATGAGAAGGAAAAGATAAATGAAAAAATACGAGCTTATATCTAAATTTTTTTATGTAGCACCTCCCAAATCAATTCATGTTTTGTGTAGCCTTACTTGTCCTTTTGAGCTTAAAGATTAAGTCATTTGGCCTTTAGAATGATATAAACTTTTTCTAGAAATGTTCTGATACTTTAATGGGAGTTTTCGATGTAAGAAGTGGCCCCGTGCTTTGCCTTTGAGGGTCTCTCACAATAAGGTCTGCACCATAACTATCACCAAACTTCAACAGACCTGAAAATCACTAGCCCCGTGCAATGGGGGCGCGACGCATATCCCCTTCCCAAGCATGAAATCATTCTCTTACGTCATTAAATAAGGGTACTTGGACAACTCTTTATTTTCCTCCTATACATAAGTGATACTTTCCATAGATTGGCATGGAAGGAGTTCATCTTGAATTGTTAGTACAGTGATTGGACGCCTTCTTCACCTATTCTAGTGACATAGGCCCATCAGGTCGAGAGAAGAGACCTCTTGGACGGCCGAGAGTGTTATGTAAAAAGGATCAATGAGGATCCTATCCTAAAGGAGAAGGAGGAGGAGTAATCTACTAAGGGCATCGACTACAACATTAGCCTTACATGTGTGGTAGAGAATACTCATATTATATTTTTAACAAGTTCTAGCCATCTTTTATGTCTTTCGTTCAACTTGTTTTGACTGAAAACGTACTGAAGACTTTTGTGATCAATGAACACATCCACATACACACCATAGAGATAATGACACCATATTTTCAAAGGAAATATTACAGCTGCCAACTTGAGATTGTGAGTTGAATAGTTCTTCTCATGAGTCTTAAGTTGTCGTGAAGCATAAGCTATAAGTTTACCATTCTACATCAAAACACAACAAAGTCCCGCTCTAGACATTTGTTAATACACAACAAAATCAGTTGTACATTTTGGTAGGGTCAACACTGGTGCAGTATTCAAATGAGTTTTCAATTCCTAAAAACTTTTCTCACAAGCCTCAGGCTAGTGAAATTTAGCCTTCTTCTGGGTCAACTTAGTCAACGGAGCAAATAATAGATGAGAACCCTTCTACAAGCCTTCTATAAATATTAGTTGGGGTTGTGAGTTTGGTCCAATACTTTATTGCTTTTGTTTTTTGAGATTCAACCTGGATACCTTCGTTGGATACTATATGGCTTAGGAGCGCTACATACTTCAGCCAAAATTCACACTTAGAAAACTTGGTGAATAACTCACGGTTTTTTAAAGTCCGGAGAACTACTCTGAGGTGACTGTGATTCTTCTAACTTCTGAAGTATATCAAGATGGCATCGATGAACACAATAACAAATATATCTAAATACTGCTTAAAAAGTTTATTCATGAAATCTATAAATATTGCAGGAGTGTTAGTCAAACCTAAGGACTTAATAAGGAAATTGAAGTGACCATAATGAGTCTTGAAGGATGTCACTCTCACTATCTTTTAACTCATAATATTTGGATCTAAGGTCTATCTTAGAGAAACATGTGTCATCCTAAAGTTCGTCGAACAAGTCAACTACTCTAAGAAAGGGATACTTATTCTTTATGGTGACATTTTCAACTGGCGATAATCAATAGACATCCTAAGGAAACTATATTTCTATTGCACGAAAAGGATTGAAGAAACCCAAGGTGAGATACTTAGTCTGATGAAACATTTATCAAACAGATCTTTTAACTGCTCTTTTAACTCAGGTGGAGCCATTTTATATGGCGGAATAGAGATGGATTAGGTATCAAGAAGAACATCTATTCTAAAGTCTATTTCTTTATCGGGAGGGAATTTGGAAGATCATCAGGAAAGACTTCTAGGAATTCATTCACAACTGGAACTAATTGTAGGGGTGGTGTCTCAACACTATAGTTTCTAACTCTAACTAAGTCATAGATACACCCTTTGGAAACTAACTTCCTAGCCTTAAGATATGAAATGAAACGCTCTTTAGGGATCACTGGACTACCTTTCCATACTAAGACTAGCTTATCTGGAAACTAAAACTTCACTCGGGTTCTAGAGTCGACAGAAGTATAACAAGAATATAACTGGTCCATGCCTAGAATAATATCAAAATCCACCATATCTAACTCAACTAAGTCAATTGTGGTGTATTTATGATGGATTAAAATGGTGCGATTACTATAAACTCTCTTATCCAACACAAACTCACCAATAGGAGTAGAAACACTAAAAGACTCAAGAAGTTGTTAAGGAAAAATCCCAACCTTTACAGATATATAAGGAGTCACAAAAGACAAGTTAACACCTTGGTTAAGTAAATCATAAGCATCTATAGAGAAGACTTTTAGTATACCAATAACAACATCGGAAGAGTACTTTTCCTGCTCCTATCGGCTAGACATAGCATACCGACGGTTTTGACCTCTGCATATTCTTGATGTAGTGCCCTTTTGAGAAACACTGCCTATTAGAGCTACTGAAGTAGACTAGTCCCAGATCCCCCATTACCTTGCCTTATAGACGGGAAGTCTCTCACAAAGTGACCCAACTTCCTACACTTATAACATCCACTTGTGCCATCACGACACTTCTCATAATAGGACCTACCACACTTGCCACAAGGTGGGTTTCGAGTATTTCGTGCCACACTACCCGTGTCTGCGAGCTTTGTGGTTTGAAATTATGATTATTATGAAATCTTTGATCATTCTTATTTATCGGTGCAAGTGCGCTAAGTAGGGGTAGTACATGTATAAATAACCTCATCTAAAAGAAGGATTTATTACCATTTTTCGTTCCTCTGCTGATTGGGCTCATGTCTTGTTAACTTTGCCCTCTTACTCTAGTGTTCCTCTCTATATTTTTGTTTATCCTCCTCAACTTTCTGAGCATACACCATGAGTCTAGAGATATCTATACTAGTGATCAACAATTTTGCTTTACACTCCCACTTCACATGTTTGCCCAATCCAAACACATAATTCCTCATTCTAGCTCTTAAGTCTAGAACCATATCTCGAGCATAGTGAGATAGTTGGGTAAACATAAAACCATACTCTTCCACACTCATACCATCTTCCTTTAGACTCATAGACTCTTACACCTTAGCCTCTCTCATCACCTGGGAAAGAAATGGTTCAGAAATGCTTCCTCAAAGTTATACTAGACCGCTGGAGCGATGCCCTCACCACAAACTTTCTCCCACTTATCATACCATACATTTGAAACATCTTTAAGTTGATAAGAAATAAGTTCAACTCTCTCAGTTTCAGTAGCATCAATCACCTTCAAAATTTTCCACATCTCATCAATGAAGTTTTGAGAGTCTTCTTCTACCTTGGACCTTGTAAACACTCACGGGTTCATCATGAGAAATTTCTTAATCTTTGACACACTTGATGGTTCATGTGAATTGGAGTTATGAGGTGTTGTTCCCTAACGGCCTGACTGACAAAGAAACCAAATAAGTAAGCATTTGAATAGCTCCCCTAAACTCTACCACAAAAGTAGTAGTACAAGGACATTGAGGAGTAGGTGGTTATGGAACCCATAATGTGTTATGAGGCATAGCTTGAGTTCCAACACTTGCACCCGGATCTGTTGAGTGAGCTCCATACCTAGTCTGTATCCTAGTTGGTGGAGGCATATTGCTTGCATCGGTTCTAGTGGGAACCTTAGTATTTGCAACATTTTATCTGATTAGTGGTACGCTTTGGAGGTATGATTTGAATTTCGTGAATGCACGAGTTAGAAGAAACTACATAGAGTTAAACTCTATTGCACAAACTAGAATATGAAAAAAGGATAGTATTTTCTAACATCATGTAGCCCCCATATTATAGATGTGGTGCGTTTCACACCCATACGAAAGACTCTACTAGATACATATTCATAGACATTCTAGGAAACTTGAGCTTTACGCTATGATCTACCAAGTTTGTTATACCACGAGCCTGCACCCTAGACGTGGACGATACTAGAAACTATTTTTGTCCCAAGCCCTTGGCCTATCTTACTATTAAACTGGAAAGGTGAACAACTTATGTGGAAGTTTTATGGATATGAGCATCACAAAGATTTAAACACAAATAAACAATCTCAAAAACTTTATCTAAAAGTCTAAAAGGTCTGAATAATAATACTAGTAATATGTGTTTGAAAACATCAGAAATAATAACTTATATGACTCTTCTAACTTATTTTATGAATCCTCTAATAAACTGAATATAGGTGTCGGGACAAGACCCATGGCTACTTGACTACTACTAGCAAAGACTAATAATTAGTTGAACTGAACTAAATAAACTAGAGCCCTCCAAAAGCAAAGAGGTCTCACCAAAAGCTAGTAGAAATAGTCATACTGAAGCACCTACTAACAATCACGAACACATGAATATCATTTAAAGATGCAACACCAAATGGTGTCAGTACATATGGAATGTATGGTATGTAAAATAATTAAATGAAACAACTAATTAATTGAATATACTAAATCGCGAGAGAATAACTCTGAAAATAGACTAAATTATAGATAGCTGCAAAGTAAATCATGCAAGCGTACTTTTAACATCTAACTTTACAACTGAATATTCATGCAACAGTAGCAATGTAGAAAATAACATACTTTACTTTTCTTTGGGGAGTTTCTCTAGCTGACAATCATCACGTGAGCTCATGACAATACAACATCTTGTCCATGTTTTCAGAGTCATCATATTCTTTGTTAGGATAAAGGATAAACTTAACTAATAGATCCAATCTCTAAGCCCTTACCAATGGATTTCTGAGAAGTAGCCTGATTCAACGGCACTATCATATACTATGATGGTGGTGTAGTAAAGAGGTTTGGATTATCAGAACCTTATCCAACTCAATGCTCAATAATATTCTCAAAACAATGCAATAATGTTCAATAACTATATGATGTCCCACATAGGGAAAATGTTCCATTTTAGGGGAGAACTGATAATCTTTGTCTTGAGTTAATACTCAAAAATGCTTCTTTATAATTGGGGGGAACCCATCGGTGGCCCCTTTAAGTTGGCACCAATTTCCACTTAGACACCTCAACTCAGCTTTGTTCATTTTAGACACCTTAAGTCATATCCCGCTATGTCATTTTGACACTTTTTGCTGACATGTCATAGAGAGTGTAATACACTCATTACCAACGCGTGAAAGGCTTATTTAATCGTTTTTATTTTTTTTCATCTTCTTCCTCATTTTTCAGCCATCATCTCCCAAAACTTAAACTCCTCTTATGGAGAAATAAATTTGATAATGCTACAGACAAAAAAAATGAATTTGAACACATGGACTTATAATATAATGATATAATAAAAATTAAAAGAAGACAATGTGAAGACCCCTGCTATCGTAAAGCAGAAGAAAAATGAAAAGTCATGAATTCATGAATAATCTCAAATTAGATTTGAGTAATGGTATGTGTGGGTTTGTTATTCTATTCGACAAGATGATGTGGGTGGGGAAGGGGT
>JAJOOO010030388.1:0-11669 GCA_029582685.1 Solanum piurae
ATAAAATTTTGAAATTGAAATTTATTTTATTTTTTTTTGGGGGGGGAAGGAGGTAGTGGGCGTGGTGAAAAATAAAAATTTGAAATTGAAAGTATTTTTTAAAAATAAACTTTAAATTTTTTTTGGGAGGGGGGGGGGTTGAGGGTAGGGGTGGAGGTGAAAAATAAAATGAAAGTATTTATTAAAAACAAACTTTAATTTTTTTGGGGGGTGGGGGTGGGTGGGTCGAGGGTAGAGGTGGGATGAAAATAAAAATTTGAAATTGGAAATATTTTTTAAAAATAAACTTTTATTTTATTTTTTGGGGGGTGGGGGTGGTAGGGGGCTGGCGGGATGGGGAGGAGAGGCGTGAGGGTGGGCTAAAAATATAAAAAAATTGAAGTTATAAAATATTTTTAAAAAATAAGCTTTAAATTTATTTTTTAAACAAAAAAATTCCAATTTGAAATTGGAGGAAAGTTTTGAAAAATATTTTCCTTAATTTTTTAAGGGAAATCATTTTTCTTAAATTTGAGAAAAATGAGTTGAATTGAAAAACAATTTTCAAAACATTTTACCTAACCAAACATGAGAAAATTAAAAAATATTTTTCTTTATACCAAACACACCTTAATGTTCATTCTATTTATCTTTAAACTGTTCATAGATTTTGTCAGTAGTGCAAACTTACCCTGTTGACAAGTCCTGTTGAGTGAGGCACAATTCTATTCTGCCTATCTTTAAACTATTTACAAGTCTTTCCGGATTCGTAAAGTTGTACAATAAGTTAAAGTGTGCAAAGTTTTTTAAAATGGGAACAAAAATTAAATAATTGTACAATTTACTAGATATGCTCCTTTATAATTTAGTTTATATATACCAAATTAAATGGAAAGAAAGGTGGCATATTCTATAATTGGCTCTCTTTTTTCTGTGGTTTTAACTCCCTTATTTGGTAAACCATTTTCTTCCTTCTTTTCTTTTATCCCATTTTAATCACTTTATTTCTTCTTATGAAGAAAAATTAATCAACCCTTAAGTGAATCCTCCTCTTCTTCATCTTCCACTTAGGGATGACAATGGGACGGGGCGGTTGCAGGGAGGGGCAGGTTATAGTGTTTGCAGGGCGGAGCGGGTTAGAGCTTATGCAGGGACGGGGCGGGTACAAAATATATTTGAAGAAAAACATGTGGGGCGGAGCGAGTACGTGGGTTGGGGATATATGCATCCAATGATTGTTTTCTAAACCACTTAACTGTAATCCATGCCACATAAATTGTTAATGCTATAGTAAGATAACATAAATATGCTTACATATTTTTTAAGATAAGATTTTGAATGAGAATAAACCCAACACAATCTAATTACTGAAGATGGTATATGTTTATCAATTGAAGAATTTGCCCTGTCCCAAACTCTATTATAAGCAAAAATTTACAATGCATTCACACGTTGAATAAAATAAAACTCATGGTATGCCATATTTTTCTGGGCACTACTGATGACTCTTCCCACATTGTCACAACAGTTAATGAACTATATATATATTCTACAAGTTGGCTTTCAAATGAAGATATATATATTATTGTTTCAACATTGATAGTAAATATTGATAACTGGTACATTTCTTTTAATTAAGAAAATTAATAAATTATGCGGGGTGGGTTTATGTGGAGAGGAGCAGGGCAGTGCAAAAACAAAAAATTATGTTATGCGGGGCAGAGCGGGACAGGGTAAAGTCTTTGCAGGTTCATGTGGGTTTGCCCTACATCCGCCCCGCCCCGCCCCATTGTCATCCCTACTTCCACTTGTGGTATTTCCACTTTCTTAGGCTTAGCCTCAGCCTCTTCCTTCTCTTTTATCTTTTTGTGAATAAAATTAATCAACCCTTTTAGGGAATCTTCAGGTTCATCTTCCTTCAACAGTTGTTCTGCCACTTCTGCTGGTGTCACATTGGCTGTGTCAATCAATTCCTCAATTTCTTTGAACAATTTATGATCTTTAATCCCCAAGTAATTGTTAGCAAGAAGTTTGAAGCCACAAGGTGTGCAATATGCCATGTGAATGTGCACGTCCATTCTGCCAGGTCGCAACAATGCAGGGTCGAGTTTTTCTATGTGATTTGTTGTGAAAATTATGATTCTTTCATCTCCACAACTTGACCATAATCCATCAATAAAATTCAGTAAACCTGACAAGGTCACCTGCAATAAAAGTTATATTAGTAAGGTAGAGTATTACAGAATACACTAGTACCAAATACAAATTTTCCCAATAATTGGCTCTTAATTTATTCAAATTAATGGAGCTTGAAATTATTGTCGTTCCATGTAAGTAGAATTTGTAATTGAGTTCATACCTAGTAGGAATAGTAGAGATAGGAAATGGAAAATAAAAGACTAATTTACCTTGTTTTCTTGCTGATAACCATTTGAGTGAGCAAACGCAGCTCGATTAGCCAAATTATCTTGCAAGTCAATGGTACAATCAATGTCCTCCACCACCAAAATGGACTTATTGGCTGTTGCAACCAACAACTTCTTTAAATCTGAATTCCTCATCAGCACAGTCAACTCCAAATCATATATATCGAAGTTCAAATAATTCGCCATTGCAGCAATCAAACTAGATTTCCCAGTCCCCGGAGGACCAAACAACAAATACCCTCTTTTCCATGCCTTTCCAACTTTCCTATAATAATCTTTCCTCTTCACAAATCTCTCCAAATCCTTCAAGATCGTGTCTTTTTGGTCCTGTTCCATCGCGATTGTCCCAAAAGTGGCAGGATGATCGAGTTTCACAGGCTTCCACATGTTATGTAAATTGTACATGTTTTCATAATCCACAGTGTGAATCTTGATCGTCTTGTTTTCGTGTTTTTGCAGTTTTGCTTCTTTCATGATGTATGGCAAGTAAGAATTAATGACAAGGTCCTTGTTTTTCTTGTGAAATGTCAGCTCAAAGGACCTCATTTCAGATTTTAGAGTGGAATTCATGTCCCTGGAATTGTACAAGTGTTTACCTTGTGTTTGTCTGCAGAGCCAAATCCACTTGAATGTCTGTCCGTTATAAACATCTGTTACCTGTTGGAATAAAACCTTAAGCTTAAAAATCATCACCTTCATTAAGCAGATTGCAAACTACTTCTAATCTATGCTACTCGGACCCTCAAAATATGTTGTTGCACACGTGTCAGATCTTCCGCTTTTGAACAATCTGACAATATTTTTGAAGAGTCCAAGCCATAGCTTCTAGTTTAGATCAAAGCTTCTATATGATAATAAATAAATACTACTCCCTCTGTTCCAATTTATGTGACACATTTCGCTTTTCGAGAGTCAAACAGTTTGAGTTTGATCGAAAATTTGCTCATGAAATCTTCAAATTTTTTAAAATGAAATTTATATATTTATAAACTACATAAAAAGTACTATAAGTCACAATAATTGATAATTCAAAATATTTAAAAGACATATGAAAAATTTACGGTCAAAGATAAACTTGTTTGAATCTCCAAATCCGAACTATGTCATATAAATTGGGACAGAGGGAGTATAACATATCTGTGCAAGACATTACCTCCTCGTTATGTTCCATGGTGATGTTGAAGTTGTTCTCCTTCGCAGGTTTACTGATTTTAAGTCGCCGGGTGTTAGGGGACATCTTGTTGCCCAAATAGATCACAACAGCTTCATAAATTTCGTTGTTAACGAGGCCATCAAATTCGTCAATCACCATTGTTAGCTGATTTGAGAACTTGATGAACATGTTTTTGAGTCCAAAGAAGAGATACTCATGGAGTTCTGGGGGGATGTAGTCGTAAAATATCGTGCGAACCAACATGGCTGTTGCAGCAACAGAGCCTATTGTCGATAAAACTGTTTTGGCCAGGGCCATTTTCGATTCTGCTGATGAAGAGGACATGTTCTTAAGGGGACTTTTTTTGGCCTCAAGATTTTGCTGTTAGTGTTAGTGTTACGTGCCAAATGTGTGATAAAATATATTGGTTCTGATCTACAAGTAGGTGAGGGGAAACAGGATGCAATTGTAATTGAGGAAAATGCCAAATTTATAGGAAAATTATGTGAAGTAAAGAACAAAAATGGAGTGAGAAATTGGCAAATAGGAAATAGAAAAAATTGCACCAACACTAACAATATAGTAGTAGTAGTTGGTAGACTTTGAAACTTCCCTACATGTGCCCACTTGCATTTCCTTGCAGGTTACGCCTTTGCCTATATTTCAATTACACTATGTGTGGGGCTGAGCTATAGCTAAGGATAATCAGTGATTAAGTCAAAAATTTCGTTAAGATTATTTTAGATTTAATATATATATGAAAAATAATTTGAGACATATATTTCGTATAGTTTTTCGACAATGAATGTCTGATTGACCAATCTTAACTATATGTGGCTAAGTCAAGAATAGTCAATTGAAAACCATTTGTCAGAAACTTATACGGTGCATGTAGGTCAAATATTACTCTATGCATGTACAAACACATATTATAGTAAATCTTAAATGCCCCATAGTTAATTGAACACCTTTTTGTCAGAAACATATACAATGCATATAGGTCAAATATTACTCTATGCATGTACAAAGTACAAACACATAATATAGTAAATCTTAAATGTCCTTCACAAATTTTTTTGACTTTACGATCATCGACATGACATGTTTCTATTTGTCAATTCATAAAAGATAATATGAGGAAAATGCAAAATCTATATGAAAAGAGGTTATTGAAAATTACATGGAAGAAGCTTGGGGATTGACTCTAAATTGATTGAGGCCTTTTGTCTTTTGAAGTGTATATAGGGATGTTAATAGAACGAAGAATTTTTTTTTTGTCTATGTCTATTCAAGTTTTACCATATTGACAAACTTGCCTTGTTCATAAGTCATGTCCGGCGAGTCATTGTTTTAAACTCTTCCGTTTTAATTTAGGAAAAATCACACCACATGTATATTTAAGGGATAATATTACAAGTTTTAAATCTATTTTTAAAATATTCTTTCTTATAACAGTTTAATTACGGGTTATAAGAGATCACCTTTTATTTATAAATCAATTTAATTTTACTTTATTAAATAATTAGTCTTTTATAATTTTATATTTATTATTAATTAATATAAATATAGAATCTACCATAATTATTTCTTACACATTTTTAGGGATTTTACCTTGATTCTTGTTCCTTTTTTAACGTTACACGTTAAACTCACACTCCTCCTTATACCACACTTGTTCTAGTCAGCACCCCACCACCCCATGTTCAAAAATTACCAATTCCTCTTTCACCTCTTCAATCATCTTCCATAAAAACCGTTTCTACACCTCTTAAATCAGAAAATTTTCATTCTACAATCAAAAGAAAGGGCAGATTTCACCTCTTCAATCATCTTCCATAGAAATTGTTTCTCTCTGCATATGTTGACAAGTCTCAATCCGACCCACTCGAAGTTAAGCATCTGGCGAATGTGCTTCAACAAGAGTCAAGTTCAAAGTATGTATTTCTATCTTTTAGTGATTTCATCAGAAAAATTAATTCACTTTATGTCTCAAAATTATTTTTCTTTCAATATTATTTCAGTGATTGTGGCATGTACACATGTTTATTTGTTGAATACATCAGCAATGGAGTTTTTTATATGGGTTCCATTGATATCGATAAAAGATACCATCGTCAAAGGTACGCCACAATCATATGACAGTACGAAAAAACCAAGAACAATATGGCCGATTAGTAACTGGAACTGTTGCTAGCAAATTTGGTGGACCCCGCATAGCAAAAGAACATGCTTCGGATACCAGTAATTATCCAACACCAAGACCACAGAAATCAAATTTGAGATAGTTGATTGCAACTTAGACTATTATATGTTTTTTTTAATTTTTGGATGATATATATTTATTTTTGCTACAGTTTTAAGTTTTGGATGATATATAATATGCATTGTTTTCTTCCGGTTAGATACCAACTACATTCATTTTTATTTTAAAATTGTCAAAAGTTCTCAAGTTGGATAACAACTGTATACAATTTGGATATCAACATTAGCCAGATTTTTATTAAACTTTAGTTTTGAAAAAAACCCTCATAAACATAGTACCAAATAATTCATATACATTTTTAAACTTAACTAGATTTGTTAACATATGAATTACAGATTTTCTCTTATGATTTCAGGATATTAGTTCTATACAAACTGCATACCAATTGGATACAACATTAAATAGTTTTATTTTCGATATTAATTTGAAATCAAATGAATACCAATTTAGATTACATGAAATACGAGTGTCATTTAATTGGTATCCAATTTGTATACACATGAATTACAGCTTGTCTCTTATAATTTCGGGATACCAGTTATATACAAATTGCATACCAATTGGATTCAACATTAAATAGTTTTAGTTTGGATATTAATTCAAAACCAAATGAACACCAATTTAGATTACATGAAATAAGAGTGCCATTTAATTGGGATCCAACTTGTATACAATTGGCATCAAATTCATATATGATTGGTATTTTTTGCTTCAAAATTTAAGACAAAAAAACTAAAAACTAAAAAATGTATGAAGTTGGTATCCAACTTGTATAAATTTTGGAAGAATGAATCTGACAATGTAAAACAGTGATCATTATATTTTGTACCCACCTCAATTACATCTTGTTTTATATATTTTTTCAAGTGGGACACCAGATGAATACCAAATGAATACTAATTGTAAATTACATTAACTAATATCAGTGTGGATTCAATTGCATACCAAATGAATACCAATTGCATACCATTATTACTTAATAAATTACTCAATATATATTTTGAAAAACAATGAATACACTGTCACAATCAAAGCAAAACATGAGTTTAAAAGACAAAATAAAACAAAACATGATTTTGTCATAATTTATAAATTATGATTTTTTTGGCGCAGGGTAATTTGAACATTTCTTCTTGTTGTGGCCCTCTCGACGACATGTACTACAAGTAACTTTAGACCTTTTGAATTTCACATTAGCAAATCCCTTCCAACATTCAAGTTGCGGTCATCCTACAGTTCATTTTGAACCAGGCAACAACAACTTAGGCTCAGAAATATGACTTGGTATATCCCACGTACTCTCGCATGGAAAAGGTTCAACAGGGATCGCATATGCATCTTCAATACAGAAGAAAAAAATACATGTGTTATATTTGTATACAAATACAAAAGAAAAAATATATGTGTTATATTTGTATACAAACTTTATACAATTCTTATTCACACATTTCATACAGATTTTTACTCAATTGTCATCAATTATTCATACCAATATCATGCCAGTAGAATACCAAAATAATTCCAACTTATAAATATTAATTGTAATTTCTTAATTACACAGTGTACCAAATTCATTACATTATTATTATCAAATTACATTCCATAATAATGCCAAAAAAAAAAATCCATTCAAACCAGAAATCATACCATAAAACATTATAGAATAGAGTATACACATTTCATACATTTTTTGGCACACTTTTCATACATTTATCATGCTAACATTATTACTATTTCATCCCATAAGTCGTAATTTTTTTCACAGCAGAATCATGTCAATATAATACAAACATAATATTAATTTTAACAATTAATTGTAATTTATTAAGTAAACAGTAAACGAAATTCATTCAAATATAATTCCAAAATCGTTCAAAAAAAGGTATAAATAGTATACCAATTACAAATTATGTAAAAAAAAAATTACGAGAAATCTTGAATTAAAAAAAATCATACCAAAATCTATTCCAGTTTCAAAAAAATATTATGTAATCTCAAAAAAAGAATGGTCATACAAAAAACGTCACAATTAAAATCTATTATACACAAACAAAATCTGAAAATTTCCTTTCTGTATCATTGTTCTTAATTTTTAAATTTTTTTTTACGTTTGAGTAGTATAACAATACAAATAAAAAATCTCAAAGAAACTAACATGAATGATCTCATCTACCACCATGCTTTATTAATATTGATAAGAAGTCGTCCATTACAATAAAATGAAGATTATTGAATAAAAATGAATTGGAACTAGTTGTGAGCGACGAAAATTACAGAAAAAATTGAGAGGAGAGAAAAACGTTTGAACAAAAGAAGAAAATTTGTTTTGAAAGAAATTTAATTGATTTGAGTATTTGTTTTCCTTTTTCACTTTGTTTAAAAATAATAATTGATTTGAGTTAAAAAGGAAAACAAATATTCCTTTTTTTTTAATCTCCTAATTTTATGGCACATATTAATTATCATTAATGAAAACAAATTAATTACTACTAATCAAGATTTTTCAAACAAAAAAAAAACTTCAATTAATTGCCAGTGACAACATTTCTGGAAAAAAATCGAATAGAGAGAAACGTGGAAGAAAAATGGATAAAATCAGAATTTTTAATTAATTTTAACAAATTAGAGTGAATTAAGGAAATTGAATATTCTTAATTAGTTTGAATATTCTTAATTCATGCTAATTAATAATTATCTTCAATCAATTCAAATTTAATTAACACCCCTATTTCCCTTTTTTTTACCTTTTTTTCTTCAGAAATGATTTTTTTTTTTTTATCTTTTATTTTTTTCAAAACAAATGTTTTCAATTATTAAAAACAAACTCTAATAAACTGTTACAACCTGAAATTTTTAATGTTACAACTTGAAAGTTTAATTCTACTGCTATAAGTTGAAAATATTAGTCTAATATATGTCATATATTAAATTTTCACATTAATTTATGTGATACAGATTGATTGGACATGAAAAAACAATTTCATAAAAAATATGAATACTATAATAGAATGTTATTATAAAGGATAATAATTATAAAAGGGAAAACTACATAAATATCACTAGTTTAGGTCATAATTACTAAGATTCTCGATAGTTTCAAATATTACTTCATCTACCATTTTTTGTGCATAGAATACATGAGTATGAATCTACGAGATACATGAGTATGAATCTACGAGATACATGTATCTATCAAATTTTAAAATTGAGATACATATTTTATTTGTTTAAATTATTTGGTTGTAACTATATGGACACTTAATTTTGGAAATTTAAATTAATCAAATCCCTTAATATAAGGCGGAAATCAAGGAGTGTATCTATGTTTAATTAATTTCATTTAAATATTCTTTGAAATAATAAATTCATTAATATTATTAATAAAAGACAAAAACATGTATTCATAATGTAATATGATTAATTAATTTCATTTCATTACTTTTAAAATAATAAATTCATTAATTTGATGTATCTATTATTAATAAATGATGTATCCAACAAACTAAACATTTAGATACATGAGTTATAAGTACATTCATATGTATCATAGAAGTATCTAGTATTAATTTTGTGTATTTGTTTTATATATAAATCTAATAATAATTTCATGTATGTTTTATATGTATCTAATATCAATTTCATACGTTATATCCAAAAACATGTATCTCAAATATATAGTAAACATATACATCTAATTATGTGTATCTAAATATGAAATATACAACTAGAAGAAACATATATATCTAATTATGTGTATCTAAACTTCATATGTTATACCCAAATCATGTATCTCGAATACATAGTAAGCATATACATCTAAATATGTGTATCTAAATATGAAATGTAACTGAAACGCATGAATTTAGGAACGAATCACGACGGTAGAGTACATGTCGTATCATTAATCCCAAAAGGTAGAAAATTTCAAAATTCTTCCTTTTTTTAGCATCTGAATATGTAGAGTATATGTCGTATCATATGTTACTCGTTGTGCATACGACTGTAGAGTATCTGTCGGATCAAATATATTGCTTGTTGTGCTTAGATCTTAGATCTGACGGATCTCCGTTAAATCTATCAAAAATTTCACTTTTTCGTCCCTCTGACTAATGAAGATTTGAAGAAGGCCCTCGAGTGTTGGAGATGAAATTTGAGCAACTGGAGAATGAAACTATTAAAGAGAAACCATGACTAAAATTTGGCGGGAAAAAAATATAAACAAACAACTAGAACATAACATAAATTGCCATTAAAGTAATCCTCTTTGCAATAAAATATATGAACTATACTTTATTGTTAGGAGTAAAATGTTGACTATTCTTTACCTAGTGAAGGGAGAGTTACTGATAAGGATGGAGATTGGGGGAAGTTAACTAGGGAGAAAAATATTTGATATTGAAATGTTAATTGTGAATTTAAATGGAAAGACAATTAATGAATGTTAATTTTTTTCTTGAAAATATTAGTTTGGGTACACTTAATTGCTTTATTCGATAGTTTTACAAAATAAAAATAGTTGACAGTTTTGTTATTTTTATTATTAAGATGAGTATATAATTTAAATGAATCTCAACCATAAATTATTATATAGTACACATGGCATGAATCAATAAAGCCATTGAATATTATTTGACCTAATTATACTTGATTGGATCTTTATCCATTTAATTGTATCTTTTAAAATATATGGTATAAAATATTTAAAATGGTAATATATGTAAGGGATAAGAGTCTAAAAAATACCTCAACTTTGGTCGAATTTGCTATTGCGATACTAAACTTTCATGAGGACCTATTACCTCCTTAGACTATTTAATACCGTATTTTAAACATATATATTTGCCCATGTGGACATAAAAAATAATGCAAAACTATAAATAGTAATGTGTCCACGTGGGCACATATATACCTTTAAAATACACTATTAAATAGTTCAGGGGGTAAAAAATACACTATTAAATAATCTAAGGAGGTAATAGGTCTTCGTGAAAGTTTAGTATCACAACAACAAATTCGACCAAAGTTGAGGTATTTTTCAGACCCTTATCCCTATATGTAATTATTTGAAAGTAGAGGTAAAATTAGTATATATGATAGTGATAGTTTGCCCTTATAAAAATGTGTCTTAGATACATATCCCACGAGTCTTGTTAAGATCTCCCATAGCTACATAATAAGTCCTAGTACTAGTTTATATTTGTAGAGCAAAATCTTCCATAATGTTTTTTCTTAAAAAATTATCCGATGTAGCGGTATTGACTTCCTTATAATTTTTTATAGTGGTACTTTTAATAATTATAAATATAGCGATATTATGTATTTTTATAGTAGATATACAAGATATGTATATTTATGTATCTATAAATCATAATAGTGAGTATTTTTCAATAAAAATGACTATAAATACTTGACATACGCATATGACATATATACCATATATATATATATATATATATATATATATTCATGTATTGGTCCACACATAGCATACCCTTCACATATCGTTTACCTCCCATATAATTGGGTTACTCATACAGTTTAAAAATACATATATTAGATCTAGTTGGTCGATGGCCTATTATGTAATTGTCAATTGTATATAATAGCAAATTATTAATTTAAATTAAATGATATAAATATAGTTTGATTTAATTGTACCTCATAGCAAACTGTAGCTATTACACCTCTCTCCTGGTGAATCTCGCTCGCCACTCTCGTTCTCTCCCTCGCCTCTCTCATTTTTTATACAAACGCAAGTGTATAAAGTGCGTTTGTGTTTGTATAAAGCGAGAGAAAATTGTATACATACATATATTTTCGTTCCCCTCTCTCCCCTCTCCCAGATCTC
>JAJOOO010030389.1:0-21212 GCA_029582685.1 Solanum piurae
TAGACAATTAAAATACATAATCTAATTTTAATTTTCCTTAAATATTTAGTAATGTAACTAATACTTATTAAACTTATTTTAGCATGATTTAGTACTTTTAAATTATGATAATTTTCTTTATGACTTTGCAATATTTATTTTATATGATGATTTCATTATTATTTTTTATTGAATTTTTTTGTGTCATCAGTACTAATATCATATTTTGTGTTATTTTTTTAAGAAACACCTTAGATAATTGTATTTTGGTTGGACTACAGAAATATTTGGAGCACAAGTTAATTATATGTTTATATGCAAACTTTACCAAAAAAATCCGAGGTTTATTAGTTTGGTTTGATTTATAAATTTAAAAATTCGCCACAATGATTTGATTTGGTATTTGAAAAATCCGAACCAACCCGAGGTTGAAAAACCCGAAAAAATCCGAATTTTATTAGTTTGGTTTGGTTTGGTTTATAAATTTAAAATTTTTACACAAATGATTTGGTTTGATATTTGAAAAACCCGAACCAACCCGATCATGTACACCCCTAGGTGTTATGACAAATGTTACTTCTATTTTTTAAATGTTACAAAGTATCTTGCACATAATGGTTGTACTTAATATCTGAGGTTAACAATTAGGGGTGTCGAAAATGATCCTAAATATAGGTAACCTGTCTTATTCGATCAGAATTTTAAGGGTTGGACTCAAGATAATTTTAAATTGAGTTCAATCTCAACCCATTTTAAGAGAATCTTCAATTGAGCCCAATTTAATCTTCAATTTCAACCCGTTTTAAGATTCTTTATTTGCATTGATGTAATGTGTGTTTCTATATTAAAGTATGAATTACTATCTATTTTATATTTTTTAGGATTTATCTATCCATTTATAACTTTAAAAAAAATTGTGTTGAGATTCAAATTGTGGTTGTAAAAGTTAAATAAATATGTTAAAATTATTGAGATTAAGCGGGTCAAGTTGGGATGTTCATGATCCAACAAGTTTTAGTTCATTTGAGCCCAAAGTAAACTTGGACGAGTCAAGACCCAACCTAATTTTTATTTCAACACATTTTAATATCTTTAATTTTAATACCACATGTCCATTTGACATTCTTGTTAACCATGGTCCTATAAATGAATACATGAGTGGCTCGAGGGTGAAAACAGTAAATGGTATTAGGGCCCCAAAATATTGTGAGACAAAATTTGTTGAATTTATAATTTTATTTTCACTTAAAATAATAATGAAGATAGTAGAAAAATGATTCAAAATTATATATAAAAAATTATCTTATCTTTTATCAAAAAATATTTTAGAACTTTGAATTAAATAACTCAAGATTTTATATTAATAAATAAGTTTTTTTGCAATAACAACCAAGGTAATATAGAGAAAACACACGACTAACATCTTATTTACTATAATTAATCTCTTGGTTTTATATTTCTATCTGATGTTAATTAAGAAAATTATGTTATTTAATTGTTTACCTTAAAAACAACATCTACATAAAAGTAAAAAAATACAATTTTAAATTATTATTTTTTATTTGTGTTTATATATTTAAGAATATTATTTTAAGTCGTTAATTTTATTGATAGATCCTTAATTTATTATATAGAATGTGACCTAGAAAAACGAAAATAGGATGATGGGTAGTTATTGAATTGTGTTTTACAGTTGAAATTTCATAAAAGTTTATCACGATGAGTATTTTGAACCATAGATGAAAATTATTTCGGTCTATTATTATCTTTGATCACAATGCATATAAAATGAAGTTTGTGAATTTTTTCTTCTCTAAAATAGAATGCGTAACCACTATTTTCAAGACTGAAAAAGTTGTAGTAATTTCACTACTGGAAAAGATTTCTTTAGCAGAGGGAAATTTAGTCGTTAATAGTCCAAATATGGATAATAATTGTCAATAGCGATCGAAACAAATCTGGTTGTGTCGGGCATTAAAAGTACCGACTCTAAAAGTTAACAGTTAACGATCAAATTGAAATTTGGTTGTTAAAAGTATATTTAACGACTACATAAATTCTAGTCGTTATATTTCATCCTTAGCGACCAGATTTGCCTTCTATACAAGTAGTTTATTAATGATCAAAATTCCTTTCGTTAAATGTATATTAGTTTCCACACCAATACGACTAACGACTAAATTTTCTGTCGTTAATGACTATTTCAGTATTTTGTAATATGTCAATTATAAAAAAATAAAAAAATATTACCGAATCGAAGTTTTAAAAAATTTCATTGGAATTTGATTATTTTTTCTTTGACTTTTGTTGTCTCCTTTCAACTAATATGTAAAAGTAAAAAAAATCACAATTCTAAATTATTATTTTGTGGGTGTGTTTTTGTATAGACTTGCAAATTTTATTTTAGGTGGCTAATTTTATTGAGATGTTCTTAATTTAATATATAGAATATGATCTAAAGGAAATGTAGAAGGTATGTAATTATTGAATAGTTAGTATAGTTAAAATTTTATGGAAGTTCATTATAATGAGTATTTTGAACCATAAATAAAATGGTAACACAAAATCCAAAAAACACCTTAGATTCTGCATTTTGAACAATTGATGTAATGCTGTTTTGACTTTCTTTATCAGCTGCAGCTGCTTCCACTATCCCACAAACACTAGGATGACAACCAAATCTTGTCCAACTTCTTTTATAAACAGAGAATGATCAATAAAGTTAAGTCGAATGAAGAACATCTTTCAAAAACTTCACACTCCACTGTTTAATTGTTTGAGGTCATTTACGAATTTCAAAAGTCTACACACATGATGATATATATATAAAATGAGTTTGTGAAATTTTATTTCTCCAAAATAGAACATGTGACATGGCAAGATTGAAAAAGTTATAAATAATTTACCATTATTGTTCAAATAATACTATTGCCTTTCAATCTCATTTTTGTTAGGAATGCCCGTTTATGATAGGAAAAAAAAAAGGGAAGATCTTGAAGAGTTTAACTTGTATGAGAATCAGTGATAGAGATAAAACACAATTGAATTTGTAATTTTGATCGTAGAGCAAATTCGACATCCAGAATTTTCACTGATGCCAAACACAATTGAATTTAAATTTACAAGAGCTTAATTTTGACCGTAAAGCAAATCCGTCATCCAAAACTTTCACTGATAACACGAGATGTTTTGAGTATCTATTACCGGCTCATAATATACCCTTAGGATTGGAGGTTGTATAACTTGTATTATTATTTTAAACCTTTAAAGTTCTAATTTATCTTACATGAAGCCTAGACTTAGCTTGCATTGATAAGTAAAGTTTGATTATTATTTTTAGTTCTATATGAAGCCATGCTGATGCTAGTTTGAACTCCTTTTTTTAAATTTAATAAAACAAAAAGGACTCCGTTCTTTGTTTTATTTATTTTGCTTCGAATTGATGATACTAAATTGTGATTTACTATATAATTTTTTGATGATAACGCTTAGTTTTCATTTCTTTCGGTATGGTTGTTTTTGAGTAATGTATGTGGAAATGCTGATGTATTTTTTAGAGACGAAAGGATATGTGCATAAGTTGATTAGGACACTTATATCTTAATAAACAAACTAAATTATCATTTTTGTATTGGTTGTGGAAGTTCTAGTGCATGTATCTACTACAAAACATTTTTTTTTGTTTAGAGGTGGTAAATGAGTGAATTGAGTTGAATTTGGATGGATCAAAATGAGCTGGGTTAATAAATGATTTGTCCAACAGTTATTACTTGGATTGAAATGAATTAGACTGAATGTTGGTCAAAACCCAACCTGCCCAATTCTTATTAAGTTTTAATTGCTTTATTTGTTCTTTTATAATTCTTAGTACCTAAAAATCATAATTTTTCTATATTATGGCTTTATATAACAAATAAAAAAGTGTTTTTTAAAAATTATTTTGATAAATTTTTTGATGAATCAATTTAGGCTAGATATTAGCCAAAACTTTGATGGACTAAGTTGATAAATAGAAGGGAAAATTGTGCATTATAGCAAACTATTAATTCAAAATAAATGTTATAGCTACAGTTTCATTTAATTCTAATTCGTAGCAAACACTTTGTCATTCAGAGAATCTCGTTCGCCACTCTGAAATCTCATTCGCCTCTCTCACTTTATACAAACACAAATGTATAAATTGTATTTGTGTTTGTATAAAGCGAGAGAGAACTGTATATACAAATATAAATACATATATTTTCGTCATATACACTTATAATTAAACAAATACAGATCTTCAATTGCCAGTTCTCTTTGTCTTTCTCTCTTTTTTGCTTTATACAATCACAAATTATATAAATTACAATGTATAATTTGCGTTGTACAAAGCGAGAGAAAGAGAGAGATTTTATATACAAATGTTTTAATTCGATTCAATTGTATACACATTCAAATTTTATGCAGATATACAAACACAATCATTGCTACATATACATAGAAGTTATATATATACAATTATCTAACTGATATACATATATAACCGTTGCGTTTTTATACAAACGAGATGGCTGCCTGCGATTTATACAAATCAGATGCTCCATAGCAAACTATGTTTGCTAGGGAGCGAAACTGTAGCTATAGAACACTAATATAATTTTTATGTTTGCTATTCATAAAATTTGCTCTAAATAGAAGGGTAAAAAATGAGGTTAAACTTAAATGAATTGGACCGATAATTTTATGGGCTAATTTTATCACCACTAGTTTAGTTCTTTTGTAGAATCACTGCTTTATTGTATAGGATTGTTTAATTTGTCTTAAATCTGCATTTTATTTTCGGAAAATAAAGAAGATTTAATTGAACTGCAAGTATGTAGCAATAACGATAGTGTAAAAGTTGCATTCTCTAATTTGACAGATAATAATTAGCTAAAAGTTAGTTTGATGCAAATTAACATATAGATTAAAAGGTTTTTTGACTTTAGGACATTGAAATAGGTTAGAACCATTTAAAGAAAAACCATATAGTTAGACATACTTCACTACTTATTATTACTTTCAAAATATTACGTATTTTATCATCAATTAAGAGTTTTATATGTATCTTACACTTAGATACATGTATTTTTTCTACAAGATACACAAAAATAGGGAGAGAGGTAAGTGAGATTCGTATGTATCTTAGAATTCAGATACTTGCGAATCACACTAGATACATGTATATGTATGCATCTGGAATTATTCGCTTGTATCTGGGATACCAGATACATCGAAGAGTGGCGAGCGAGATGGAAGCGAGGCTAGGAAGGTGAGCGAGATTTACTATATATCCCAGATACATGCGAATCCACTTTGATACAATATGTTTAGTACAGATTACACCTAAATTGACCTCTGGACACATCTGAAGGCACCAAAATCAGATAAGATACATAATATTTCAAACTAGAGTATATTTAAGTAATTAACATCTAAACTAGTGAGATTTACGTAAGCTCCCCGTAAATTGCTCATGAATTCATATTTTATTCGGTTCTTTTTTATCTATATCTATGTAGATGAATTGTAATTTAATCTATTTTTACTTCATCCATTTTCAACTAGCCTAAATGCAATCCAAATCTAATCCACCCATTTGCTATATACATATTTTTTGGTAATTGTAATGAGTAGTAACTAACCTTCGAAATAATGTTTGCATATTTAGGAAAAAATAGTTTTAAAATTGTTGTATATGAAGTACATATATTTTCGTAAATGAAACTATATTTTTGGTTAGATGTTTTTAATTGTTGAAATATTTTCACTAGATGAACATTTCGTAAAAATCCTAACTTAATTTTGACAATATAAAATCATAATCAAAGCTTCAAAATTCTCGCCCGACGTTACGTTGCTAATATGTTCATCCATTTTTTATGCGTAAATTCGCCAGCATCCATACAAATTTCATACTTCACGTAGGATTATCTACATGATGGATCATTATTCATTATAATATGTGAACGACTAATCATTGTCATCCAGTGTACATATATACAACCGTCTTATCACGACACTCTTTCATTAAAAAAATATATTATTTAATTAAGTTATAATTTTTATTGTATTTATATATGTTACATGTCTGTATGGTGACTCTCGTTATTTCTTACATATGTATATTTTTTATATTTAAACGCCTCTTTGATAAATTTCTAGCTATTTTCACCACTCTCAATTTTTAATATATTGCCATTTGTCAATATCCGCCAATGTGTATGGCCTTAGTATATACTTCCAAATTGTACCTTCAATTGGGTCTTAATTTGTTAGCCTCAATTATAAATAATGGTTGGTGCATTATAATAGCTGGTGATAAATTATGTAACGTTGTAAAGAATAATTTCACTTTCGCTCCCTCGATTATTGGTGCATTATATGCTGATTTCTGATCCTTGTAATATTCGATCAAATACTTTGACTTTTAATTAATATAAAATATCGATTTTAATCCTATAATATAGAAAGTGTGTATATAAGCTATATTATCATAAAATGCAGAGTATTAGTAATACCATAAACTTAATATAACACATATATAATTATATTGTATTAAATAGTGGAACAGTTGATAATTATTATAAATTTATTAATATTCACAAACAAAAGAAATTTAAATAATACTCATTTTAACTAATTAAAATTTTAATATACTTAATCAAATATCACGAAAAACTCCGAAAGGATTTCATCGATTCCTACTACACTTGCCTTCTTGACGTTGATGATATCCTATTGAAATGGTTGCAGTAATTAAAGTTTGTATGAGCAAAAACATTATCTTATTGCTCCCTCCGATTTACTTGTAATTGTCATGTTTACAAACTATATCATATATTTATTTCAATCGTAATCAATTTAATAGATATTTTTCATTATATTACTCTCTCAAAATTTAATATTAAAATAAAAATAAAAATAGAAAAAGATAATTAATTATATTTCATAAAATGTTGGATTAAATTATTTTACTAAAATTACGACAAGTAATTTGAACGGAAGCAAATACTTTCTCATCTCAAAATAGAATATTATCTTCTTTTTCGATTAAAAGTAACTATTCACTTTTATAAGTACGAAATAATTGGTCAACAACAAACAACATAATCAGATAAGCCTACCTTATCCATTATTGATCGACTTATAGAAAGATAATGTAAGGATAAATATCTTTAAAAATTATTTTAATTAAAACACGCTAACTGAAAACCTTTTGGGTTCACATTTAAATTTAAGAATCATTTTAAAACTACAGTATATGAAAAAGTAAAAAAAAATGTGGATCTTCACTTAACTACAAAAAATAATAATAAACACACTAAAAACAACTTTATTATTCTTCTCGTTTCAATTTATGTGACACATTTAGATTTAGAGATTCAAACAAATCTATCTTTGACAGTAAATTTTTCTTTTCATATATCTTTTAAATTTTTTGTATTGTCAATTATTGTGACTTATAATATTTTTACTTAATTTATAAATATATAAATTTTATTTTAAAAAAATTAAAAATTTCATGCACAAATCTCCGATCAAACTTAAACAATTTTACTTAAAAAAACGAAATATGTGACATATGGAATATTATTATAATATAGAAATTACAGCTTTCATCTGTCATTTTTACTTATATCTTAGCTGTCCAATTAATAAATATCATCCTATATTTTCACAAGAATCCTCTCATATAAAGTTTCTAAAAAATGGATAAGATTTCATTACTCATCTTTTGCACTTGAATAGATATACAATTTACAAATCCTTAAATTTTTGGAGTGTAAATGCATGCATGAATATCGTCCCTTTAATTAATGAATGGCCTTTAATAATTTTTGACAATATAGACCAAGTAAAACACAATAATTTCATTATCCACCATGTATTAAGGTCGTTTTCAACAAATTAATTTCCTGAAAATCAGAAAACCCAGTTATAATTTTGAATAGATTAGTGGTAGATCCTATTTTTTTGGAAAGAAGTAACAGAAATTAGATGGTATAAAAAGGGACTAACTTTGTAGATTAAAATCATCATTCCAGCTAATAAATATTAACTGGAGAGTCCGAGGCAAAGATAAATACACAGCTCTTTGTCTCTCCTCTCCCTATATATGTAAGTATATGCTGGTTTTATCTCTATTAAAATAAACAAAAACAAAAAATAGAGACATTTTTTATCTTGGAGGGTAATTTTTATTAATAGATAAACAAAAAAAATGTCGACAATTCAAGCAAATAACTCTAAGATCACAGTGTATGTGGTATCATGTTGGATCTTTGCTGCCTTTGGAGGGCTTATGTTTGGTTATGATATTGGTATTTCAGGTATGTATTCGTTTTGTTTTACGTAGTTTTTTATTAAGGTTAGGGATTTCGGATTTTGAGTTTATTTTTGAATGAATTTCAGGTGGAGTGTCTGGTATGGATGATTTCTTGATCAAATTTTTCCCAAATGTTTACGAAAGGAAGCTTCACGCAAAGGAGAACAACTATTGTAAATACGATGATCAACTTCTTCAACTATTTACCTCATCATTGTACCTATCAGCTTTGGTTTCTAGTTTCTTTGCATCCAAGGCCTGTTCAGCTTTAGGCCGTAGGCCTACCATTTTCATGGCTTCTCTTTTCTTCATTGCTGGGGCTGTTATAAGTGCTGCCTCAGAACACAGATGGATGCTCATTGTTGGTAGAATTTTGTTCGGTGTTGGTGTTGGTTTCGGAAATGAGACTGTTCCTCTGTTTTTGACAGAAGTAGCACCAATCCAACTCAGAGGAGCTGTGAATATTATGTTCCAACTTTTCGTAACAATAGGAATATTCATAGCAAATCTTGTGAATTATGCAACATCAAACATGCACCCCAACGGCTGGAGGGTGTCACTTGGCCTGGCAGCCATTCCAGCTTGCATGCTGCTAGTCGGTTGCTTCGTTATCACTGACACTCCTGCCAGTTTAATCGAACGTGGCAAAGACGAACAGGGGAAAGCTGCACTAAAGAAAGTCAGGGGAGTTGATGATGTTGAAGTTGAATTTAAGGAAATAGTTGCTGCTTGTGAACAAGCCAAGGCTGTGAAACATCCATTCAGGAACCTCATGAAGTCTGCTAGTGTCCCACCACTTGTGATTGCTATATTTTTGCAGATTTTCCAACAATTCACTGGAATTAACGCCATTATGTTCTACGCACCTGTCCTGTTCCAAACCATGGGATTCAAGTCTGATGGTGCACTTTTGTCCGCTGTCATTACTGGACTTGTTAATGTTGGGTCCACATTTGTTTCAATCTACGCCGTTGACAAGGTTGGAAGGAGAAAATTGCTCCTCCAAGCTTGTTGCCAAATGTTGATCTCACAATTGGCAATTGGAATTATCTTATCCTTCAGTTTGAAGGAAACAGGAACATTAGACAGGACACTAGCAACAATTGTGGTGATCCTTGTGTGCACATATGTTATGTCATTTGCCTGGTCATGGGGACCTCTAGGATGGTTGATTCCAAGTGAAACATTCCCAATGGAAACAAGGACAGCAGGTTTCGCCTTTGCAGTCAGTACAAACATGCTTTTCACTTCAATCATTGCTCAGGCATTCTTGACAATGCTTTGCAAAATGCAAGCAAACATCTTCTTCTTCTTCTCTGGATGGATCGTTGTTATGGGATTATTCGTCGTCTTCCTACTGCCAGAGACCAAGGGAGTTCCCATTGATAGAATGGTTGATGTGTGGAAGAGCCATCCAGTATGGAAGAGATGCTTCAAGAATGAATAACTCAAACTTGATAATAATACAATTTTCAAGGTCTACAAGATATAATATAATTAATATGTTATATGATGTACAAGTAATTACCTCCACCCTACCCTCCTATGTTTTAAATTGGTTTTGAAGTCTTTGGTTTGTGATCTAGCGCTTAAGTTTATGGCAATTATTGCCTACAATCCCTATCCCACTATCAGTTGTAAATTTCTTTTCCTTTTATAATAATTCCAAGTATTTTGTTTCCAAAATTTTGTCATTATTCAATAATTGCAATGTGTCTTTCCCCTTGTTCATTGTTTATGGTTGCAATAAATAAATAAAAGTATTGTGAATTAACATTTTGGTCACTCAACTATAACAAATTGTTCCATACATTTATTTATTTTACATCAATAAAATTATTCAAGTTTGTGTTTTTATTCCAACAAAGTCATTATAGCCGGAAAGTTGAAGAATAATTTACTTCTTTTTTAATTTATCTTTAACAATTCTTTTAACCTAATTATTATTTGTGGAAAAACTAATTTATCCATTCATAATATCTTTTTTGTAAACTAATTTTGTAAATATTATTCTTTTCAAGATAAATTTTGATCTATTTTTTATTTATTATATTTTGTATAATATCCATCCGCTCCCATTTAATTTTCACATATACTAAAAATAGTTATTCTTAAATACTCGTCAACTTTTAAAAATTAAAAGAAAAGTAATTATTTTTTCAACTTTGTCCTTTTAACATTAATTATTTTGGGATTAGTAGATTAGTAAATGAACAAAGATCAACATCCGGTATGTTGTTGTTGTAGTATGTTAAGAGTTAAGATTAATAAATTATTTGACATTTATTGATAATATTTGATAACTGATTTATTTGAGTTTTACAAGATCGCTGCGATTTTTGCCAAGAATCTCGTTAACTTCATCAATTTTACTAACGATCCACTTCTCCGTTTTACTCATTTCATTCACTTTTACTATTACCAAATAATGATTAATATGAGTGATATACTAAAATACTCATATTAATTAATGTATATTAAGTCTTGAAAAATGATCAGGAAAATAAGAAACTAATATTATGGGTAAAATATGAAAAAATATATATTTCTTCTATCCCAATTTTCACGACTCATTCTGTTTAGTCAATCCAAAAAAGAATGATGCATTTTTATATTTTGTAATAATTAAAATTTAAAATCTCTATTTTATCCATAATGAAATTATCTATAGTCACACAAATATGTGTGACTTATTTTGGACCATAGGTTTCAAAAAAAATATTATTTCTTAAATTTTGTGTCGAATCAAATTACTTCACATAAATTAAAAAGGAGCAAGTATATTTTTCTCTTATTATGATAAAAGTGACAAGCAAAACTAAACATCTATTTTTAGCCGAGGAAATGAGTAACTAAAAATAAACTAAGAGAGTACTCCCCCGTTCACTTATTCCTAAAAATATATTTTTACTTATCACTTTTGACGTATAAAAAAAAGATAATTATATTTTTTCATGTTTTACTCTCAACATTAAATAATCTTTTTACAAATCATTTTTCAAGACTTAATACTAAACCTCACTTAATAGAGATAGTATGGTAAAATAAATGTATCAATAATTGTTTTCTTAATGAGTGTGTCAAGTCAAACAGTAACAAGTAAAAGTGAACGGAGGAAGTATTTTCCAAACATAATCTAGTTAACTAAGGCCCCGCTTGGTCATGCGATATAGAATCATGATATGATATCATAATATGAAATCATGAGATGAAGTTGAAGTTTTGTTTGGACATGCGATATGTAATTTTTGTGTTGTATATTTTCTCATAAATATAAGAATCTCATAAATTGTAAAACTATTAAAATAGCCCAAATTAGTTTTTCAATCTTATCAATAAACAAAAATTTATAAAAACCCCATAATAAATTATTACAAAACTATTTGTTCTCCCACATAGTACAAACAATCTTTTCACGTTGAACTTGCATTCTTGATCATATGACCGAGAAGACGAATCAACATTGTTATTTTGAGCCATTTGTTGGTCAACATCATTCACAACTATATTTTCATGCTCATACACCATAAATATTTCATCACTCATTGGTATTCTCGCATATAATTATATATGTAACACTGTAAAAGTTATGACAATTTTCACTTGTTTGTCAGTATCATATGGTTCCTGCCTTGTTTCACTTGTGTGCAATTAAACATTTTCAATGCATTAATTTCGTGCTAAAATCAAACATATTGGAAGTAGGGATTATCAAACATACATCACTAATTTTGTCATTTTTCATATTAAATTGCTACATTTTCATACGTAGCCGAAAGAGAAGTTTTTTTTATTATGAAAAACCAAAAAAGTATTCCTCCCTCCGTTCTTATTTATATTCACCAAATCAATTCCTACTTTATCATTTATATTCACCAAATTTAAAGCAATAATAAATTTCATGCTTGTGAGAATAATAAATTTTAAAAAGTAACGATGTGATTATTAATAATACTTACACATGAAATAAATGGTTAGTAGATATAAATGTGGAGTTGTTTTAACAAAATATAAACTTATGTGTCAACTTTTGTATTTTAAAAAGGGAAAAGGGACAAATATACCCCCGAACAATCGTAAATGGTATGCAGATACCCTCCGTCATACTTTTGGAACATTATACCCCTTCCGTCCAAAAACTAGAGCATATATGCCCTTCACTCTAACAGAAGACTAAATAGGGACACGTGACGCAATCTTATCCATCGATTAGATGTCGGGTCGGTGGATAAGATTATGACACGTGTAACTCCGTTAGTATAGAGGGTATATATGCTATAATTTTTGGAAGGCAGCGGCACCAATGTCTCAAAAGTATAACTGAGGGTATCTGCATACTATTTACGATAGTTCGGGGATATATTTGTCCTTTTTCCCTTTAAAAAATCCCAAATCACGATATGGAATTCCCAAATCATGATTTTTGGAGAATATGATATTCCATCTCATGATATGAATTATGAAATCATGAGATGAAATCATATGTCCAAACGCTGATTTTATCTCACAATTTCATATCATGATATAATATCGCATGGCCAAACGCCTAGTAAAGATATTATACCCAAACACTAACCAAGGACCATACAACACATGGCAAAAGAAAACAAAGGGTGAGGACTTGGTAGCCTTTACTGAATGCGTATCAAAATCAGACCTTCTAATTGGTCTGCATCTGAATACCCCTTATCCAATATCCTTATCTCCACCACATATATGTGAACAACAAATATGATTTCTCTTCTCACCCACACTTCAATCTGCACAAATACTTGCTCCATTTTCCCCCAATTCCTCAATAATGGCCATGGCAACTCAAGCTTCCCTCTTCACCCCTGCTCTCTCCGTCCCCAAATCCACCGCTCCATGGAAACAATCTCTCCTATCCTTCTCTACTCCTAAGCAACTCAAATCCACCATCTCAGTAACCCGACCCATCCGTGCCATGGCCGAAGAAGCCCCAGCTGCCACCGAAGAGAAACCCGCTCCAGTGGGATTCACTCCACCTCAATTGGACCCAAACACACCTTCCCCAATCTTCGGTGGCAGCACTGGTGGGCTTCTTCGCAAAGCCCAAGTAGAAGAATTCTACGTCATCACATGGGAATCACCAAAGGAACAGATCTTCGAGATGCCAACAGGTGGTGCTGCTATAATGAGAGAAGGACCCAATTTGTTGAAATTGGCCAGGAAAGAACAGTGCTTAGCTCTTGGTACAAGGTTGAGATCCAAATACAAGATTAATTACCAGTTTTACAGGGTGTTCCCCAATGGTGAGGTGCAATATTTACATCCCAAAGATGGTGTGTACCCTGAAAAGGTGAACCCGGGGCGTGAAGGAGTTGGCCAGAACTTTAGATCCATTGGAAAGAACAAGAGTGCTATTGAAGTCAAGTTTACTGGGAAACAAGTGTATGATATTTAAGGTGTTGTATTTTGTGCACTTTTTATGATATTTTAATTGTTAATGATTTTGTGATTATGTAGTGCATCGTTTGAATGTAACTTTTATTTGACACTACAAATACAACATGGATCCTATTAAATTTTTCTCTCCTATTGATACCATGTCTATTTTTTAATTACTCCTCTGTTCATTATTGTCTATGTTTGACTTGACACACTCATACAAAATAATAAATAGAAGAATAATTTTATTATATCTGCTCTGTTTTGATTTTTTCAAATTTGACAAGTAAAATTAGACAATTATTTTTAATATATTGGAATTGGACAAGTAAAGATAGATGAATGAAGTATATATTTTGTTATGCTTTACTTGATTTGAAAATCTATCAAGACACTCTTTCTACCATCATAAGATAGAAATAAAGATACGCACACAACACCCTCCCCAAATATATCTAATTCGTGGAACTTCAATGGATATGTTGTTTCAAAGTAGGATTAGCTAAATTTACTCTGTTTTTTTGTCATTTTATTGACGAGTAGTTGATGGAATCATGAGGATTAAAATCATCCTCTCCAAACCTACATAACTTGTGGAGTTTCACCGGATATGTTATTGTTCCAAAGTAGGATTAGCTAAATTTACTCTATTTTTTGTCATTTAATCGACGATTAATTGATGGAGTGAGGATTAAAATTAGGGGTGTCAAAAATGAACCCAAACATAGATAACCTGCCCAGAATTTTAAGGGTTGGACTCAAGAAAATTTGAATTGAGTTCAATCTTAACTCATTCAAGCCTAACCCATTTTAAGAGAATTCTCAATTGAGCCCAATTCAATCTCTAATTTCAACTCGTTTTAAAACTCTTTACTAAGATATATTCCTATATTAAATGTATGAATTATTATCTATTTAACATCTTTTAGGATTTATCTATCCATTTGTTACTTTTTTTGAAAAATAATCTTGATCTGAAATTCGAATTGTGATTATAAAAGTTAAATATCACTATGTTAAAATTACTGAGATTAATCGGGTCAAATTGGGTGGGTCAAGACCCAATCCATTTTTTAGCCCATTTGAACCCAATCCATTTGAGCACAAAGTAAACTTGGGCGGGTCAAGACCCAACCCAATTTTTATTTTAACCTATTTTAATATCTCCAATTTCAACCCAACGCACCCATTTGACACCCCTAATTAAAATCATACTTGTCCATTGCGCTTCGAACTTTAGTTTCCACATATTAGGTTATAATCCAATGAGGATGAGTTTTTTTCGGTGAATGATTACTCTTTTTAAAAAATATATATACTTCACTTAACTGTAGTGAAACTTAATTTTAAAATTGTAATGATTTAGAGTTTCATGGACGATCTCATTAAAGAGAAAGGAGAGAAAGAAGGGTAAAATGAATATCATTCAATAATGTCTGCATGTCACAACATTATTGTTAGGCATTGTTTGGTAGAGTGCATTAGTAAAAATAATGCAGGAAATAGCTTTGTGTATTACTAGTGTCTTATTTGATCTCATTTGCGTCTATGAATTACATCAATATATCAATAATGTTTAGATATCAATATATCCGGGGCTTTTTTCTTTATGAGTTGCTTAATTCATATCGTTAATACATGACAATGTGTGTCATGATACGTATTTTGCTGAAACTCCATTAGCTTTATCTTTAGCAAATGCCAAGCTTGTAGTTTTGGGGTGCCAATCACAAACCCTCCAGTGCCTTGTTATAGCAGCATCCTCCGCTGAAACAAACAACAAAATTAAAAGGAAGATGGAGCCGAGTAAAAGGAAGGAAATCTCTTCTAGTTGGATACTTTAACCAGTGATACTGACGGAACATGAAAAATCTTGATCTAGAAATGAGAAAAAGAAATGGCTCCAAAAACACGCAAGAAATATTTCAGTCATTTAGGCTCCATGGATATCATACTCATATGTAGGACTTTTAAGTCAATAGCAAAATGATATGAATGATATGCGTAATATTTAAGCTTCAAACAGGAGCACATTAAGAAAAGGAACCTCAATATTGGTACATCTATATAGGTTTTATGCAAATGGAGAAACTTACAGCACTATTAAGCAGAGGAAGAGACACGCTAGTGCACACCAGGCAGCCATCCTTCGAAGAATTCAACTCCATCCATCGGTGGAGGAGATAAGGCGCCAAGGGGTGTAACAGTTATCTGTAATTAAGGGTAATAACATGTTAATGATGAGTCATTAGCGAGAGTCATCAAATAACTTCCATCAGGTAAATGAATTGTACATACATATCCTTGTCGAAGGAAAGAGTAATCATTATCACCTTCATCCATTTGTGTTCCCCTAACCTGGGAAAGATAGCATAATAAATTTAGTAACTGTAGGTAGACATTTTACCAAAAAAAAAAATGTACAAAGACAATTACAATGAAGCAATTTAGATTAATCAGAAAAGGAGTTGAACCCAAATATTCAAACTGTAAGACGTTGAGTAGATAACTTGCTTTTTAATGGCTATGAATTTATACTAATGTAATAGTCTTTTCACTTGTGCAAATAGGCACCGTTGCAATTGTTATTGCAATAGAAGAATAGACAACAGAGAACTCCCTCAGACAGCCATCTCAGTGGAATGGGAAGTAAAACTGAACGGAAATTAAATGAAATACGGGAACCTATGACTATTTACATCAAAAAGTTCCTCAAACATACAAATATCAAGACTAAACTTTCCTTATACCAATGTATTAGGTATATTAGCAACCCATTCTGTTCATCAAATGATTTTTTCTTCTATCCCTCCTGTTCAGAGAGAGACAGATAAAAGGCACGTATAATCTACAGTGCACTGATTCAAGGAAGAAAATGCTTCAATCCTCTCACCTCTCTCCCCTCCGAAAACAAGCGGACTGGAAAAAGAACTTAACATAGAGAATATGCTGAAAAATAGCATGAAGGGTAAGATGTCCAAAATTGTGAGTGAGACATGAAAAGGGTATTCTGTGGCATGAGCAGGACAAATGATTTGAAAAGGCATTGATTAGAGCAAGGGATGAAATGCATTTGTGTGATAGCATAATCGAAAATTTAGCAAATAAGTACTATATAGAAAAAGAGATGATTACTTCTCTCTTAAATATTAGGTGTTCTTGTTCTGTACTTAAGGTGCTCTCTTCCACAGATGCCTCTTTACTAGCTGATGAATCCATTGTCATTGTGGATAACATTCTTCCTCCTTGTGCTTCTGAAACAACTTGCCTCCATCCCATTTTGAAAATAGTCTTGCCTTGCTTCGTCAGACGATAACCCTATAAATATAACAATCAATGTCTTTTTGAAGTCAATAGCATATCTATTTTGGCAACTGTTGAACTGTGTGTCCATCTCAACTAAAAGCTTAAGTTGTTAGAGGGAGTACACTCAATTATATTATGTCCCAACACGCCCTCTCCCATGCAGGTTTTTTTTCTTTTTTCATGAACCAAACATGTGGAATGACGACAAATATCTCCAATCATCTTAGTATTTCTATAAGGTAAATCAAAAAGATCTTTTATTTATAAGGTAAATCAAAAGATCTTCTATACTCCTTATACTCCTTTCACTATTTTGAAATAATTTCCTATTTCTTCTTTCCAAAGTGTATGTTTATGGCAATGGTACAAAAGCTGGTTTACCTTGCAATTGGCAACATCGGCTGGTACATCTATGTTAAGAAAGCAATTTTGAGGATAAGTATTATTCTTGATCTCAGTCGATATAGCTGTAATGATTGGCATGCAAGCTTCAGCGGCCAATACGAAATCATCATCCTTGCTTTTTCCAGCAACCCTGAAGTTGACAAATCACATTGAAGAAGGAAGAATTACAAAGTAACTTGTCTTTGTGCTAACCCCAAGACAGGATAATGTGATGTACTATACCATTCATATGACAATGAAACAGAAGGAACACCATTGAAGAAAGCCTCTCGTGCACCAGCCACTGTCCCTGAGTAAACACTGCATCACCAAAATGGATCCATTAACGTTAAGCAGCCCCTCGTTTACTATAATACAAAAAGGTAAGTCTGCTGAGATGTTATTAAATTAGTACTAATAGCTGAATTAAGAATTACTGCAAATCGGAATAAGAGGTAATAATTGACAACTTCATGTAGAAGGATCTAAAGGCTAGATACAGAAGTTTTACTTACATGTGATAACCGCAATTGCTACCCTTATTAATACCGCTGACAACCTGCAAGCATAAATTGACATGAGTACACATAGTGTAATGCGATGATACATATTAGGTTTTAGTACACATGCAGCCTGTAGGAAAAGCTCCAATGCAAACTACTTAGACATCTATAGCATGGCGCAGCATTAAGTATCAGAAATAGGTCCAATAGAAAGCCCTATCGGCAAATTACTTGTTATCTAGTTATCACAAGTATCAGAAACAGATCTACATAGCTAAAGAGGACCAAACGATATACAAAAATTCTGATCTCCCATTGTTTCTTTGACTGGACCTTTGCTCCTGATTTATTGAAGGAGTATCATCCCAGAAGGGAGCTAGTTCACACATATTAGATACATCACTGTGTATGTTCGGAAGTTATCTTCATTCTTTTCATGGTTTACCCCTGCTTACAATAGTATTTTTGCATTCATTTATTTTTATCTCTAAGTAAAATTCACTAGTGAAACCATAAATGGCAGGGAAAAATAATATTTCCTCTTGTTTAGATGGAAACCAGTAAAACTTGTTCATCTTTTTGAGAAATTAGGATAGTAAAAGAGGAAAAGAAGTTTTAGTACCCAGTTTGTTTCTGAAAAAAAATATTTTCTTGATTTACTACACACACACTGCACGTATTGACAGATAGTTTGAGCAACAAGTGTTGAAGCCAAGTAGTATGGAAAGATTCAAAGCAATTAAAAGTTAAAATCTTTCAACCTTGCGAACCCAACAAAAGCAAATCAGTTGCGTTACAAGGAAGAAGGAAACAAGAACTAAAAGAAACTTTTAACTTTTGTTTTTACTGTGTAACTTTTAATGTGACATTAAGCTAAATGAACGTTCTCTGTTAAAATAGAAATTTCCGACAAACATATATGTGACGAATGAAGCTAAGTGCTATATGACTGCATCATAGGGAGGCAGAATAATTTGTCAAGTATTAGTATCAAACGCTACCAGATCAGGTACAAAGGGGAAGAGCACTTTGGAGAGCCCAATGGAAGTGGAGTCTGCTGGGGTTCCTGCCAAAAGGAAAACAAAACGAGTATGAGGGAGAGAGAGCAATGACAACAAGTTATGAGAGTATCCCCAAAAACGTTATGCTGAGCAAGCAGTATCATTCTGAATAATCAGCAGTTATATTTCAAAGTAGAAAGATACGAAGGGGAAAAAAAGAAGAGAACAACAAAAAGTAGAAAGATTCAATTTCCTTCCCCAACACCATACGAAAGAGAAGATGTCAATCCCCCATGTTTCGTCCAGTAAGTTGAAGATCAGTACAAAACTGTTGCTTGCACTTTTTTATCCTTTTGGTAGAGTAAAGCAAGAGAATTGTAAGACTCCCACCTGGAAGTGGGGTTTGAACTAATAACAGCATTAACTGAACAAAAAATTCAAAATCTTGGTAGATCAAAAGTAATCTCATATATATTTGCGGATGACAACATGTTAATATAGTATGGCATTAAAGGAAAGTGAATCATGAATACCAGATATTTCTATCCAATGGTTCAAGTTCACAACAAAAATGCACGAAATGATCTATGATTTTAAAGCATTGCGATAACCCATCAAACAGCCCTTTAATAGTCACCGTTCAACAAAGACCAGAATACAGGAGATAAAACTTTAACTAAGCTAATTCTAAAAACATGAACCATGAGCCTGGAAAAAACTAAAGTTGTCTACTATATTCGAGATTCAAACGAACTATGAAACTTATTAGCTTATTTACAACCCTGACTAACCAGAAACTGCAAAGGCTGTTGCTCCACTGATGTCCACCTTCTTGACGGAAAGAGGGTGTTGCCATGAGACACAATGGCTAACAGCTGATTTTTCACTGGGCAAACAGGAATAAGAATGTCAAAGATATCATTATGGATCCAAATAGAGGTTTATAGGAACAAGAAAATTAATCTTAGACGTCAACAAAAAACCAGAGAGAACAAAGGGAGCACAACAACAACAACATACCCAGTATAATCCCACAAGTGGGGTTTGGGGAGGATGATATGTACGCACACCTTATCCCCTACCTTTGTGGGGTAGAGAGGTTGTTTCCGGTAGACCCTTGGCTAGAGAACAAAGGGAGCACAGTGAAGTAAATTAACAGAGAATGAGCTTCCCAGAACTTTGATGTATATATCAGGTTTCTAGTCTTCTACTTTTTTCTTCAGATGAGTATTTAAATCAGATATTTAATTTCAAACTATAACTATGACTTCATATCAAGAGTTGTGGTAGAGAATATCAAATAAAATTAACGTTTTCAACATGTTTGTTGATGATCATAATGATTGCAACTTGTAAACAATTATTAATGAATTTCCACAAGTGAACCACCAATTTCAATACAACAAGAGTAAGAGGCAGCGGGTCTTACGTACAAATTCACAAAAATACAAGCTAAATTACTATAGGTTGAGAGAGACGTAGGAATCAGTGTAAAAGAAATTAAGGAAGATCAGTAGGATAAGTGTTTTAGAGAAAAAAAATCTAGGAGATATTCTAAAAGGAACATTCTAGAGCATAGTAATAAACATCCTCCACTAGACCAATAAGTAGAGGTGATCATTTTAGTTGCAGCCAAGAAGGAGAGAGCAACAAACTTAAGAGCTAGTGAGTGTGCAAGAAAAATTGCAGGTAAGAATTGTAAAGGTCTTTATTTTGCTATAAAGAAAATTCAAGTTGTGAACAAACAATTCTCAATATACAAAATAAATGACCAAAAATCCGAAGTTTTCGCCATGGAATCAAATTATCAGGGACGCAAGGAAGAAAAGAAAAACAAAAAAAAAAATAGCAATTTCAAAATAGACCTATTGAAGATTGTTAATATATCTGTAATTAGTATTGTAATTAGTAAGCATTGTAATCAGTAGTTGTAGTAAGTGTAGTTAGTTTGTTGTACGTATTGGAGTTAGTTAACTCATATGTCAGAGTTAGTTAGATAGCCAAATCTCTAGAATGTTCTGTTAGTTAGGATAAATACTCAGTCATTAATGAAAGAAGAGTGCGAGTTCTCATTTTACAAAATCACAATTTCTTCTGCTTTCTTCCTCAACTGCCAGTTATGGCTTCCATGGTTTTAGCCATGTTTTAGCTCTCATCAATTGTGTAAATCTTAATATGGTATCAAAGCAAGGTTTAGTTGATCTGTTCTTCATTGTTTTCTAGTTACATTGCTGCTTGAAATTACCTCTCTCGACTGATACGAATCTTCGAGTTCTCTGTATC
>JAJOOO010030390.1:0-16432 GCA_029582685.1 Solanum piurae
AAAATATAAAATAAGAAGACCCTAAAATAGAATTAATTATATTCTCTATAGATAAAGTAAAAATAATCCAAGATAAGTTAGAATTATTATATAGTGAAGATCCTTTACAAGGATGGGAAAAACATAAAACAAAGGTAAAAATTGAGTTAATTGATAATAATAGTATAATAACCCAAAAACCATTAAAATATAATTTTAATGATTTAACAGAATTTAAAATACAGATAATTGAATTACTAGAAAAAGAATATATACAAGAAAATAATAGTAAGCATACAAGCCCGGCATTTATAGTAAATAAACATAGTGAACAAAAAAGAGGAAAAAGTAGAATGGTTATCGATTATAGAAATTTAAATGCAAAAACTAAAACATATAATTACCCAATACAAAATAAAATATTAAAAATAAGACAAATACAAGGATATAATTACTTTAGTAAATTTGACTAAAAATCAGGATTTTACCACTTAAAGTTAGAAGAAGAATCTAAAAGACTTACAACATTTACAGCACCACAAGGATTTTATGAATGGAATATTTTACCATTTGGATATAAAAACGCACCAGGTAGATATCAACACTTTATGGATAGCTACTTTAAACAGCTAGAAAATTGTATAGTATACATTGATGATATATTATTATATTCTAAAACATAAGATGAACATATAAGGTTATTAGAAAAATTTATACATATAATAGAATACTCAGGTATAAGTCTAAGTAAAAAGAAAACAGATATAATGAAAAAGCAAATAGAATTCTTGGGAATACAAATAGATAAAAATGGAATAAAACTGCAAACACGTATAGTACAATTTTTTTTTAACTCAAATGAACAAGTAGATACGAAAAAGAAATTACAATCATTTCTAAGACAAGCAAACCAAGTAAGAGAATACATACCAAAATTAGCAGAGAATTTAAAACCATTACAACAAAAATTAAAGAAAGACATAGAATATCAGTTTGATAAAAAAGACCAAACACAAATACATTATAACACACATGAAAGGAATGCCATTAGCCTATCCATTCAAGGTACATTATTAGGATAGCTTATTGAATCCTCGTGAAAGGGTACCATTTGGCCTATCAATTCAAGGTTCATCATTAATCACCTATGAAAGGAATGTCTAAGCCTACCGACTCAAGGTTCATCATTAGATTAGTTTATTTACTCATCATGAAAGGAATGGCATTGGCCTATCGATTCAATACAAAGCCCTAGAGTACTTCATTAGACATTTATAAAAGAGATGCAATTGGCCTACCGATTGAAGATTCATTATTACACACATGAAGAGGATGCCCTAAGCCTACCAATTCAAGGAATATCAATCAAGATCACTTTTAATTACACATGAAGAAGATGCCCTAGGCCTACCAATTCAAGGTATATTATACATAGAGAAAACCTTTCATAACATGTAATCATCATTGACAGGTGTATAATTCAGAATAGCCTTTCAACAACACCATAATTGCATTATAGTCATGATCACATTACTTTCAAAGTAATCACAAAGCATGCACACAAACATCGTGATTATACAAGATCTCATAATTTGCCCTTCAATGACCATGAATCATAATTCACCAACACACCTAGAATTACTACCATTAGGCATGGATAATAACACGAATCAAATAACTAAACTACTACAAGAACAATTTCATAGTATTCATCTTAGTACAATTCACCCACATCACAAAGTCATAAATTAGGGTTATGGGGAATTCATGGATTCATGGGAGATTTTATCATAAAACCACCATAAAACATCAATTCAATCATAATATAAAATAATTAAATCATTGAAAACGTTTTTAGAAAGAATCCATGAGTTGGAGTGAAAACCCTAAGTTTTGGAGAATTTTCTACTTTTGAATTAAGAGTTTGAGGACATCATGGATGAAAGCATTTCATGAATCAAAGACTACCATAGCTTAGGTAAAGAAATCCAACAAATTCTAGTAAAAAACCTTCCTTCTTCAAGCCCTAACTTCATCTTCTTGTTTTTCTTCTATGGAGTTTTAGAGAAAAGATTTTGGAGAGGTTAAGTTGGTTATGATTTTGGGTTTGGGATTTATGAAGTATATGAGGTGGTTAAAGGATTAAAAAGCCTTATATAGGTCTAAATAAACAGTATAAAACGATTTCACAGCTAACTAACTAACCTAGGAATTTACCTAATTATCCTTACCTTGGCTGAGATTTGGGTAGGCTGCAGGCATGACCTACGCCTGGGACCTACGGTCCATGATGGTCCTACTATCCATCCATCAGGTCCGTAGGTCATGGCCTGCAACTTGATTTTGAGGGCTTGACCCAGGAGCCTACCCCATGTGGCGTGGATGGACCTACGCTTCGTAGGTCCCATCCGTAGCTCACATATTTTGACAGTTTTTGGGCAACTTTGGTGTTAGGCTTTAGGGTCCTCCTCAAGAACCCTTGGTTGGTCCTTGGGGAGTTTTACCTTGACGTTTAACCGTTAAACCCCTCATCCTAAGTTTGGGAAACCATTTTACAATTCTAAACCACACATCAAACTCTAAAACTCTCACGTAAGGCTCTAGTTTCACCTACTACTTTTCCGCGTGTTACACGGTTACCGGTCTCATAGACACAAGCTCCCCCTTTTCATTTGGGACTACTGTGATGCCTCCCTTTTTTGGTAAATATTGTACCGGACTTACCCACTTTCTATCAGCAATAGGGTAGATCACACTTGCATCCAACCACTTTATTATCTCCTTTTTCACCACCTCTTGCATTTGTGGGTTCAATCTACGCAGATGTTCAACACTTTGTTTACATTAACTATCAAGCTGAATCTTTTGAGTGCATATGTCGGGAGGAATGCCCACTATGTCAGCAATAGTCCATCATATATCTATGATATGTCTTCTCAACACCTCAAGAAGTAACTTTACTTGCCATTCAAGCAAATCAGCAGCAATGATTACAGGTAAGGTGTGTTTTTCCCCCAAGAAAGCATATCAGAGATGGGAAGGAAGCACTTTCAACTCAAGCTTCGATGGTTCCTCCGTTGATGGCTTTGCGGGAGGACTTTCTCAAATTTTTAGATCAATATCCAACTTCAAGGGAGTTTTTTAATATTCCCCCAAACCCGAAAGGGCAGCTACTACCTCTTCGTAGCCTTAGATTTTGAACTCATCATAGTTAGCAAGCACGACCTCAAATGGTTCACTCATACACATAAAATGGCTCACACTAGCCACTGTTTCATCAATAACATCAATAGTAGAGACAACGTGAATATCTCTTGGGTGCTTCTTTGACTTACAGACATTAAAGGTTACTTCATCTACTTTCACTCGGAACTTCAATTCCCCACTTTCAACATCCACCAACGCTCTCCCGGTTACCCAAAATGGTCTTCCCAAAATAATGGGAATTTCAGCATCAATCTCGCAATCGAGAACGACAAAATCATGTGGGAAAATGAATCGGTCAACCTTTACCAAGATGTCATATAGTATCCCCACGTGGTGTTTAATCGATCAGTCTGCCATCAAGAGCCTCATTGTTGGGGATTTAGGTTCACCCAACCCAAGTTGTTTATAGATTGCATATGTGATTAGGTTGATGCTTGCTCCTAAATCATATAGGGCCATGGAAAATTGGATCATGCCGATGGTGCAAGGGATGGTGAAATCTCCAAGATCTTCTTTCATTTTTATCATCTCATTAGTCATAATTGCACTATAACTATGAGAAATTTTGATTGTTTCAAAGTCCAAGTTTTTTTTTTAATTAACTCTTTCATAAACTTGGCATAACCCGACATCTCCAATAATGCCTCCACTAAAGGGAGATTAATCGATAATGTCTTAAACACCGATAAAAGCTTCTTGAACTTCTCATCCTCTTTCTTCTTCTTGAGGCGTTGGGAAAATGGAAGAGGTATTTTGGGTAGAGGTTGCACCACTTTTGAGATTGGATTGTTTTTTTCTACATCTTTTTGTGACCCTTTGGCAATGCTTTGTTGGATGAGTATTTCTTCTTCCTCAAAACCATTGTCTTCTTCATGAGCTTGAGCTTCGTCATTGCCTGTCACATTACCTACCGCTACCTTTAAACTATGCATAACCACATCTAGACCTTTATCAATATTTCCCCTCGTCATATTTGGTTCCAATTGTGCTGAAAGTAAACTCAACTGACCTTCAAGTAGCTTGATTGCATCAGCGTGAGAATCCACTCTATTGTTCAGTGACGAAAAATCAGATTTCATCCCTTTGAGAAAATCATCCAAACCTTCAACTTTGTCGAGGATGTGCGAAAACAAATCATCCACTCCGGGACTAGTTGCACTCCCTTTCAACTTTGGGCTTTCACTCGATTGAGTGTGGTCTTCTTCATAATCATCCTCTGTTCTCCAATAATCACTTTGATCAACCCATTCTTGATAGTATCTTTTTTTCTCTTCTTCTTTATGAGAGTTTCAAACTTGATTCCCACCCTGCTGTACATAGCGTGGGTGGTAACCCTCCTCAGACCTATTGGAATTAAAAACTTTATTCTCCCCCGACTTTGAATAGCCCGATGAAGAACCCTCCTCAACTCTAAAGACTCCACTTGTTCCCTTGGTTTTTTTTACATTCTCTAACACATGTTCTTGTAATAGTTCCATTTGGGATAACATCTTCTCGATGTTCTCATTTCTTTCTCTTTCCTTATCAAGTTGCTCTTGAGTCATTCTAAAACAAAAAAAGCAAAACTTTATCTTCTTTAGTGTACCAAGCTTGATTTATTTTCATCATGTCATCAAGAAGAAATCAAGCCACCTCAAATGATTGCAACGTTATTCCCCCTCGAAACAATTGATCAGCAACTCCTTTATTTACCAAATCAAGACTCCGGTAAAAGTATTGTAGTAGAAAATTGTTTGGTAGTCCACGAGTCGATCATTGAAGTAGGAGTTTTTTAAATCTCAACCACATTTCATGGATGGGTTCACCCTCCAATCTCTTGAAACCGTGAATGTTGTCTCTGAGTTGCATCATCCTCGACAGAGGAAAGAAACTCGCATTGGATGTCGTGGTAAGGTCATCCGACGATGTGATAGAATTCTTTGTTAACTCAACCAACCATTTCTCTAGCTTCCCCCGTCAAAGATAGTGGAAATAACCTGAGCCAAATTGATTCTTGCGACACATTCTTGAATGAAAATGGGTTGCAAACAGTTATAAAATTCCTCAAATGCTCATGTGGGTCTTCATGTGTCAACCATCCATAGAGTCCCTTCATTTGGAGGAGATGAAGAGTTGTGCCCGTGAAATCAAATATAGCCTCCTTTTCTGCTAATGGTAGGCAGATTGCACCAATTGCACTCAATTGGATTGGGTTGTGCACACTATTAGTGTCATCAACATCATCTCGGTGACTTGCTTGGCTACCATTCAACTTTGTGTCACTCATTCTCTCTTCTACTTAGCACAACAAACACAATACAACCTAAATCGATTTAACTACAGCAAAAAAATTCACAAGTTAAAGTTCGATAAAGGAACTTTAAACAATGCTACTCCCCAACAGTGGCGTCATTTTGATTTAATGTTTCAAGCACACCTCATCCAATTATAGGTGTTCAACGATCGTAAATCAGTATAAAACCCAACAAAATGAATAGGGGTCGATCCCACATAGAGTAGTTCTGTTTTTTGAATTTGACTATGAAGTTCTAATGGTGAACTTTGTAGTTGAAAGAATATTTTTTTTAGGAAATTATGAACCAAACCTGACGACGCAGTCACTATTCTAAACAAGCAGTTTTTAGACGACAAAACCACTAAAAAAATCAACAAGGAACAAGCAAATAAAAAGACAATGCTTGGGGGGGTCGACTAACAAACTGCAAAGTTTAACTCAACATATGCAAATCACTAACCAACAATGTTAATTCTTCATGGGTAGGATGGACTTTAGGTTAGTCACTTTTCTATCGAACAATTACCATATTTCCATTAAGTTCTTTCAAAACTCAACACACTCCATAAGAATACCAACCCACAATCTTATCAAATCTACTCTCTCGAGCTAGATACAAAGGATGAATTTTGGGTTTCACTTTCTGAAGTTGAAACCGTCATGACCCACTAGTTATGAATGCCAAGGTACTACCTTAGCTCTATACTTCTCTCTCACACAAGCATAAAAACCTGGGGTATAATGAACTAAACATATAGTATAGGAGCTAAACCACAGTAATAATCAAACACATTTGAAATTAACACCAAAATCAATAATTACTAGTACCCATTAAGTCAAACGCAATAATTGGTTACATTGTCAAACTCCAAAGATTGAGGTTTTAGCCAATCATTGGAAAGGGACGAAATTTGATACATGCTATATGCTCCATAGCTGAGTATTTGAAAATTGAAAGTCTAAAATGAATAATATCTTCTCTATTACAATACCCAATTGAAAAACCTTGCTAAAATTACTCTAAATAAAAAATAGCAGTGTTTTTGCTGTCTATCTTTTGTTCCTCACAATTTTTGTATGCCTTCTATCTCTTTCGAAAATCAATTTATACTAAACTGAAGTGTCACTTTTTGTGGCCAATCGGCGAGGTAAGTCGGGCTACGCCTATTGTCCTTTCCTTTCACTTTATTTCTTCACCTTTTTATCGTTCAAACACTATAATTTTAGGCAATTTAAATTGAGATCACCGATCTGTTCTGCGATGATCCCTTTAATCTTTTAGCTCGCCAATTTGATTTAACCTTGGCTTCACTCAGTACTTTCGGGGACATGGTTATCCTTCACCGGTGCAGTTCGCCTAAGTTCTTCCAGTTTCAGGGTCAGTGTGCTGTAAATTTAGGCGATCAACGAGTGACTTGGAAATCCGCCGAGTTCTCTTGGCGATCGTCAGGTTTGTTTTCCTCTCTCTCTTTTCCATCTTGTGCTTTCCTTTTTGCCTATTAATGTCCTAGCTTTGTTCCTCAACCCATATACCCTAAATTCAAGGATTTTTCATCAGTTCATGGCATAAATATTGCATTTGAGGGCACTAAACCTATGTAAACAAAGCCCTATGAGTCGAAATCTCATACTCATCTAAGAACATAGGTAGCCTCTCTAAAAATAGGCGATAGTAACACCTGGACCCTCGGTCTTCAGTTACCTGATAACATAAAGATTGGGCATGATCATTCATTGTTAACTCCAGTAAACGAGATATAAGCAAGTAAACACAACACATTAAACGCTCATATACAGAGATGCATATTCAGTCATCATTTTAGGAGAAATATACAATTCCCAAATATCAATGACAGGTAGATATGAATGTAGTAGTCACAAATGGTCTTCTCATGGAACCACACCCAAACTGTTAGTGTGTTGGAACGGGACACCCGATACAATATATATGTGTCAGAACGTGACACCGGGTCCAATGTATGTGTTAGAAGGTGACACCCATTCCAATATATGTGTCTGACCGTGACACCTGGTCCAGTCAGCACAACCATAGTAACAAACACACCCATAATGAACAGTTCACATAGTAATACAGTCAAGTAACAGGTTCATGGCATCTAATTGTCCATACTTAGTTATTTCATTTGGTTCGATTCATGTTTTTCTATTCACATGCATGCTTGCATACAATGGGGTAATAAACAACCATATATAACACAAATAGGAAGTCGAACCATCACCTACCCCTAGTTCATAGGAAGAGGCTTCCCCCTCACGGTACACATCATATTTAACAACTAGGAGTACATGTACAACAACCTCTTTTTCTGTGCCCGAAGGCCTATACATGAATTCTACCGTCAATTAGCATTATATTACGTAGTAAGCACAAATTTATTACTACTCGATTAAGTAAACCTAGCTTACCTGGGCACCAAGAAGCTGCAGAGGGATTGTAGCTCCAATCCTGGCTTCCAGACAACGAGACGGTGGATTTTGGCTAGATCATCAACCTTGCGCTAGAGATCTATTTCTCCTTCATTCCCAAGCCTAGATAAGCCTTTTGAGAGTTTCTCGGGTGACCCCCACCTCTTTTTGGAACTTAGGGAAAAAAGAGGAATAAGACATCGTGGCATTAAGTCCTGCCTTTCGAACAGCTAGCTCTGGCACTCCCATCCTGCTGGGGCGCCGCCGCTGTAGCAGTATTATCCCACTCTGACGGGACATTGGGGTCCAGTTACTCACGACATTTATCCCTTCATAAGAAACGACGATCCCGATCATTACATTTTGCTAGATATTAAATAAAAAGGGAGAAGATAATAGTGACAAAACTAAATCAAGAGATAAGTGTTGTTTGTAATAATTTTGACCATGACAATAATGATATAAATATCTCCTTGAAAGATATGTTTACCACACAAACAATGTTATGAAATATGTTGTAGTATCTAATGTTAATTGTGAGCTTTGGTGAGCTACCGTGCTACTACCCAAAGAAATAAAATTGCTCATGATATTGGAGTTGTAGTAAGTCTCGAAAGAACTTTTTAAGTTTCAAATAAATACTAAAAAAAATTTATGTTGAGACTATAAATAATGATAAGATTTAAGATTTTCATATTAATATAATAGAATGAAAGTGGGTTATAAATATTTACATGAAAGATTACACATGTTTTCATGTTTTTTGTGGTAACTAAATATAAGCATGATAATGGAATAACATATAAAATAAATAGAAGTTTATTGAAATAAATATCCGTTGGGATGACCGGTTGATGACCATCCTGGTTCAAATATGATACGAAAATAAATGATAATTCATAAAGTTATACAAACACACACACACACACATATATATATATACACATATATTGAATAAAATAATAAATTCTTCAAGAATTCTCTTGTATTGATTGTTCTCATGATAAAATTATCATTGATCCAGTTGAAGGTTGAGATTGTATCTCCTGAAAGTTAAAATATAAAAAAAGGTGAATAGTGTCCCATTCACCCACCATGTGGAGCATTTACTATTAAATGAGTTTTATAGATGCATCTATGTTATGATCACAAGTTCTTTATTATTAACTTGCAATTTTATTTTGCAAAGGCTGTTTGTTTAAATTGTTATATCAAAAGCACATTTTAAATTATAAAATTATAGTGATGATGTTGATTTATATCCAAGTGGTTTAAGGAGAAATTATATGCCACCAACTATAGCTAATCCATTGGTTATGAGATCAAAACTCTCAAAAGAAATTTCGTATGAGATGTGTTATTTTGAGTGTAGTAACACTTGTACGTATCAAGCCAACAAGGTTCCTCTATCGTTCACGCTAAGGAACCAAATAATTCTCATCTAGATATTTAAATATGCGGTATATTATTTCATTGTCCACAATTACTCAATGCACAAAGATGAGTCCACAAATAAGGTTGGGTGAATGTTAGACTCTCTAAGATTAGGGAGATATAAGCAACTAGAATATAAATTATGCATAATGAATTATCATTTGTATGATTCTCACTGAAAATATAATTTAAGTCAATTGTCAGATACATTCACTGATCCTATGTTATAATTCAGTTATAAATGCTCCAATAAAAATTCCTTGAAGGACATAATTTATGGCATGCCTGAAGCGTGATAGGCAAATCGATTCAAAAGATTAAAAATATTCTTGAAGAAGAACTAGAGGAGCCAATTACTAAGATGGTCATAAAAAAGAGGCAAGTGCTTTTGAAAAAGCAGCATGACATAACACTTTATAAAAACTTTGGTAAAGATTCAGGTACCTGAAATGATGAAAAATAAATTGAGTTTGATAAGTTATGCCATATTAGAATCAATATCAAATAAATCGTCGATGATATCTTTAATATAATATAGCACTCAAAATTATGAATAGTGATGAGGATCTTGATATTAAATCCGTCGAAAGTTGATAGATAAATGGTTGGCCAAAGAAACTACAATTCAAGTATATTTTGTTTCACTTGAAAAAGTGATGTTTTGGGCTTATTTTGTCCACATACCAAGATATAATGCCAGTGGGGTACAACTGAATTATTGTGCGATAAATAAAATCATAAAATATAAAGAACGGGTTGTGCATTGAAAAAAAAAGATTTTTTGCAAAAGTCCTAGCATTATTGTATGGAGATATATTCTCCTAAGGTGGATGCAATGAAGTTTCTTTTAGTCTGACAAAATATGAAAAACTTGAATACGCATGATGAATAATTATCATGTTTATATAGACGATAATATTATATGAAAATTCCTGAAGAACTTAAAAGGTTCTAAAGTGATTCCATTGAATAGTACCCTAATGGTTGTGAGATGGCATAACAGAAATATCAATTTTGATCTCATTAAAATAATTACAAAATACCATGTCATAGTGTGAATGGTGCAGTTAGCTTCCCAAGTAGCTCTCTCTACGGACTGACTCCTCCACAAAACTTTCACTGAAGCGACTTCCTTATTTCTCAACCTACGAACCTTATGGTCAAGAATCTCCACTAACACCTCTTCATAAGTTAGACTATCCTTCAAAGCCAAACTCTCTAATGGTACTATCGATGTCGGATCACCCACACACTTCTTCAACAAGGAAATGTGAAAGATTGGATGAACCGCTGCTAGTTCTACTGAAAACTCTAACTCACAAGTGTAACACCCCGTAGCCTAAAAAGGGAAAGTTAGCCAAAATTTAAGGACCTACAGGTGTCACCCACGAGGGCCAACCACGCCTCGTGGTTGGACCCACACCCCATGGAAGGGATGCGTGGGTGGGATCCTGAAAAACTATTTTGAGTAATGAACCACGGCTAGGACCCACGCCCCGTGGATGGGTCCAGGGTCCGTAATTAGGGAGTCGTAGGTCGAGGTCCTGGAAACCAAGCCCCAGACCACAAACCATGCCCAACCAGCACGAGCCATAGTTCCACCTACGTGCCGTTGTGGAGGTCTCGTGGGTGGTGAGCTGGAGGCAGTTTTGGTGGTTAAGTTTAGGGGTATGTTGGGGATTTCCAAATTTAAATAGTATTAAGTGGTGTCGTTATACCCTAATCTAGACCACCTATATATGGATTTTAGACTCCTAAATTCACTTAATTAAGTCATTCTATCAAATCACAAAAGAACAACCCAAAATTCCTCTAAAAAATTCTCTCTCTAAACGTTGGAAGAAGAAGGAAGAAAGAGAAGCTTGGTCAAGATCAAGCCTCAAATTTTCAAGCTTTTTGTGGGTCTTGTGACTAAGGCATGATAGCTTTTCATCCATGGGATCCTTCCTCCCATGGAGTCCCCTAGAATTCCATAATTTGATGAATAATTTATCCAATTCTTGCTAGGATTTTGTAACACCGCGACTTTTTGAAACGTCTAAATTAATGCGTGCCTTCGTGAAAATACAAATAGGGTGAGTAATAAATTAATAATGATGTGGCATATCATATTTTAAGTTTTCAAGGTTTTTATATCATATTTTGAAGTTAGGTAAGTGGCAAAATAAAAGTTGGCGAAAGTTATCGTAAGTTCCTTTTTAAAGATTTCTCTGAAATTTGGGTCAAATGTCTCGGAGATTTTCCTCCAATCTATAAAAAGTGGTGTCCATGACCTATAAAATCGAAGGTCTACGAGTCTAGTTTCCAAGGCATTAAAACGTTCATTCATATGACTTCAGAATAGTGAGATATTTGCATTTTCGAGAGACCACGCAGCAGGAACGTGAGGTGGGGCCCTAGGTCGGTGGAACTTTTTATATATCTTCTTCTTCGACTTTTTCTTCACTTTTTTAGTGAAGAACCTAAAAAATTAGAAACCCATTTCTAGGATAAACCAAATTATAGATTTTCTCAACCTAAGTCCGTGACAAATGTTGTTCTACGCGTTGATCTCATCATCATGGTATAATTTTTTTTATTGATTTCATACAATATCATACTTTGGAGTTGGGACAGCAAGGGTTTGGAAACATTTTAAGGTTTTGAGAGGTATTACTAACTTAAGATCAAGGTAAGACCCTTCTTTCATCAAATATAGCTTTGATAAGCCGCAAATACTATTTTTCGACAAAAATACATATCTTTTATCGAATTATCGTGACATCTTCTATTCTTGTGTGTTTATTATGGTCCTGCCTTGTTATAGTATCAAGGGGTGCTGTCAGTAAAAGTCGTTAGGCTATGTGAATTCAGCGAAAATGGTATGTTAAGGCTATTCCCTTCTTACAACATGTTTCCTTAAAGCTTAGGAGCAATGTAATTGGGTTGTTATCATTGTTATACTTGTAGCCATTATTGTTGATTGTTGGCTGCTCGAGTGGATATAATCCTCCTTTGTCGGGATTCTTGTTTAGTTAGTAGTGCACCTATGTTGGAAATGACTTAGTGGCTATTCGTATAGGTTCCTTATAACTAAATTACTCGCTTTTAGCCAATTGAATTGTTATTATTACCCTTGGGGTTATTGTGGTTAGCTGCAGGAATGTGATCTGTGTCTAGAAGGTCTATGTTCTTCCTACGGGGCTATATTGATGCCTAGAAGGGCTATGAGATTCCTACGGAGCTATATTGACCCCTAAGAAGACTATGTTCTGCCTATAGGGCCGTATTGTTGCCTTAGAGGGCTATGAGCTGTCTATAAGCTATATGGATGCCTATGAAAGCTATGTGCTGGTTAGAGGGATATAGTATTGCCTAAGAGGGCTATGTGATTGCCTACGGGGCTAGGGTACTAGCGATAGGGGTATATAGGTTGATTGGCACCTTCTGGGGTTTTGGGGGCCTAGGTAGGTTGTCTTGTGTGCTGTTTGTACCTGCCGATACGTTTAGATTTAGGAGCAAGTCAGTACACTTATGTTATCCTTGATTTATTTATCAGATTACTCCAAGTATATTAGGATACCTGCTCATAGTCTGTTGCCGTTCATACTCGGTACATTATTTTGTACTGATACCCCATTGACTGGGAAACTGCATTCATGCCTGCAGGTCCCGACAGACGACCCAGTAGACCTCCTCAAAAGAAGGATTGATTTCTATCCGATTGGCTAGCTCCTTTCCTCCGAAGCTGCCAGAGTTGGGAGGTTTGTTAAATTTTGTTGTATATATTTTTATGGGTAGGTTGGGGCCCTGTCCCGCAAATTTTTATTACTCTTAAAGGCTTGATGATTAGTGTAAGGGATGTATAGCTACGTTATGGCCATGCTGGCCTAGTTTGTTGGTTTACTGAAGCTTGATAGTTGTTTGTTGTATTGTCTTGATCTATACATGGTTTTGGTTTCGCTTTAAAGATCATGGTGGCCTCGACGGCCAAATCAGGACTTCTGTGCTAGTTTGTTGTTACTGTATATGAACTCTTGGGAGTAGTTGTTTCTTTCATAGATCTGTTGATAGGGGCCTTGCCGGCCGAGGGCTTAATTTTAAGGTGAGATATACTTGTTTGATTTCTTGATTCCATGTGGCTTCCATGCGCTAGTAGCAAATGGTTCAGCAGGGTCGACTCGGGCCTGAGTTTTGGAATTCCGAGCCACTTGCGCCCCTTTAGTTTGGGGCATGGCAAACTTTGTATCAGAGCAACGTCGTATCCTAAGGAGGCTGCAAGCCGTGTCTAGTAGAGTCTTGTTCATAAATGTGTTGTGAACCACATTCGATAAGCAAGAAGCTATCGGGAATGTTAGAATGACTATCATTGTTTAACTCACCTCGTGCTATAGAACGATGTCTTAAGTGGTTGAGGTTTCTTGCTGATAATTGATATTTATATGCAGATAGAGATGGATGACACCAGACAGATCAAAACTAACCATGGGCTATATATAGTTGCACACGAGGGTACCGAGAAAGTACCACAGGTGGAGGTAGCCCATTGCTAGACCTAGGGGGAGATATCTTCTCAGCCCCCTATAGCTTCTCCACCGCTTCAAGAGCCTCTGAGTGTTACAGGAACCCAGGCTCCACCAACAGTACCACCTCTAGTTCCTCCTGTTCCATTTGATTAGGATTTTAAGAGTGCAATATGTATGTTAGTACAGTTAGCAGCTGCACAATGTCTGCCTGTTGCGCTAGATGTTGCCGGACCTTCTGAAGGGCCCGAAAGTTCAAGATTTTGTGAATTTCTTGCCTTGAATCCTCTAGAGTTTATAGGTACAGATCGCAGAGAGGACCCTCATCACTTTGTTGATTAGCTTCATAGGATCTTCAAAGTCATGCATACCTGAGAGAGTGAGTCAGTTGAGTTAGCAGCATTTTGATTGCGTGATTTTGCATTATTGTGGTATGAATTGGGAGATATATAAGGGAAATGAAGCATCACTACCCACTTGGGATAGCTTTACAGAAGCTTTCGTAGATTACTATTTTTCTCGAGAGATTAGGGATGGCCGGGTGGACCAATTTCTAAACCTCCGATGGGGCCGCATAAATGTCTGAGAATACGGGTTGGGATTTAATTCGTTGGCTAGATATGCACCAACATTTGTTGATACAATGCATGACAGGGTGAATAGATTTGTGGGAGGGATTGACTCACACTATATCGACGTTAGTTCTACACATGCAGTAAATGATAATACGGATATCTTGCGAATTTAGGCCTTTCCACAAGGCATAACGGATCGCCGACATCTACAGTATATAAGTGAGAGGGTGGGGAGAGAAAGACTGAAGAGGGCGAGGCCAGCTGGTTCACGGGGAAATTTTCACGGTGGTCCCAGACCCCGATATTCTAGTAGGCCACTTAGACCTCCACCATCGCAGTTCCAGGGTATTAGATTTGATCATCAAGGGCAGTCAGGCCCAGGTGAGGGTTTATGAGCATCAGTATCTCATAATCAGACGGGTATAGGCCAGGCTAGGACAGCCCCATCGCGTTGCTCTACTTGCGGTAGGATGTATTTTGAGAGGTGCAGGCAGGGTTCCACAGAGTTTTATTCTTGTGGAAAGGAGGGGCATGGGTGGAGAAACTTCCCGACCATAGATGAAGGTGGTATAGGTCATTTGACTGGGTCAGAAGTAGGTTCCTCTTCATCAGCAGAGTCTATAGGGCGTGGACCCAGACTTCAGCAGGTAGAGGCAGAGGCGGAGGCAGAGAGGGAGCATCTAGTTTTGTAGCGGCCAAAACTGTACATATTCACTTACCGCCCGACAGGACTTAAATTTATCACTAGATGTTATGACAGGTGCATTGATTATTTGCTCCCATTGTGTTTATGCTTTGATAGACCCTCGATCTACTCTGTCTGATGTTACTCCATCTATTGCGGGGAAGTTATCTGTAGTAGCAAAGTCATTAGATCGACCCTTTATTGTATCTACGCTAGTTGGTGAGTCTATTATTGCCAGGATAGTCTATCGGGGTTGCTCGGTAGAAATTATTGACCGTCCGACCTCTATAGACCTGGTAGAGTTAGATATTGTCGATTTCGACGTCATTATGGGTATGGACTAGTTAGCATCTTGTTATGCTAATGTTGAGTGCTGGAAAAAGACTGTTAGAATGCACTTTCCACGAGAGGCAGTTCAGGAATGGAAAGGCGATACACCAACGCCGAAACATAGGTTTATTTCCTATCTTAAGGCGAGTAGGATGATTACTAAGAGTTGTATTTATCATCTTGTTCGCGTTCATGATATAGATGCAGAACCACCGACTCTACAGTCTATTCTGGTAATTAATGAGTTTCTAGATGTATTTCCTGATGAGCTTCCTAGTATCCCTCCAGAATGGGAAATTGATTTTGCTATAAATATGCTATGAGGTACACAACCCATATCTATCCCTCCTTATAGAATGGATCCTGCTGAGCTAAAGGAGTTGAAGGATCCACTGAAAGACTTGATGGATAAAGGCTTTATCAGGCCTAGTGCTTCACCATAGGGTGCGCCAGTGTTATTCATGAGGTAGAAAGATGGCTCACTGAGAATATATATCAATTATCGACAGATGAATAAGGTGACTATTGATACGCTCAAATTACACCTCCCTAAAGAAGCATAAGCGATCGTTATCAAGTAAAGAACCCAACCTGTAGGTTGGGGTCGATTCTACGAGGAAAATGGTTTAGACTTTACTTTAACCAACAATTATATTGAATTAGTCAAATTACTTCCAAAAACAAGTAATTAAAAGGGGGGGAGATTTGTGAAACAAATTGTAAGAATTCAATAAGTAATCAGTAATCAAAAGTCAATTTTGGTTGTTATCAAGATGAGAGAATTACTAGGGTATACGTGTTCCCCACAAGCTCATAATGCAGTAATCCTAGTAATAGCAATCCTTTCCTAGTGTACTACATGCAACGTGATAAGTTAGGTATCTCTAAATCCTTGGTCCGACATCTAGAGAATTTCACTCCGCACCTTGGTCCGGCTACGTGTGTATAATTTACTAACCCTTACCTTTACCTCATATTAGACATCATAATTGATGTTTGTCTTAGTTATTACTTCGCA
>JAJOOO010030391.1:0-12445 GCA_029582685.1 Solanum piurae
ATTTATATATAAACAATTATATACACAAATTAAAATTTTATACACAATTATACAATTTCATAAAATTGCAGTGTTATTGTTACTTTCACAGAGTACAAATTTTTGCATTTGTATAACAATCATATATCCAAAATCATGATGAAGATGCACTGTATAAAACAAACACATAATAGTTTCATATATGAATTATACATATCTTACTGAATCATATCTAAAAACCTATACGTATAAATCTAAGCAAATATACAATTCCGAACACAAATATTACTGTGAAATGAGCGAATCTCCGATCACAAATTCAAAATAATCAACAATTTCATCCAAAAAAAATTCAGATCACAAGTTTTTCTAGATTACAAATTAACTATACAAATCATAAGTGTTAAACTCTATTTCGAACAAAATATACACCTCTCAATATACATTCAACTTAAATTGATGATAGTTAAAAAGGAAATTTGATTTTGAATACATGTTGAACACCATCTTTGACCAAAAAAAGCAAAATCAGAGTATGTTTTCGTCATGAAATTACCTCCTGTTGCTATCTCTACAGTCCAATGATCTCGATTGTTTGTATAGTACCGTCAATAGCTTGATCGATTTTCTGAATTGAGTTACAATGGAGTTCTTACGGTTGAAGACGACGACGAAGGAAGGGAATTCGAATGGAACAGAACATGCGTGACTTCAGTGATTTTTTTCCTTTTTTTCCTAATCGAAATTAACGCCTTTTTTTTAAAACAATCAAAATGTATATAAAAAAAGAAAAGACTGAAGCGAATATACAGAAAGAGACATCCGTAGCAAACTAAAATTTTGCTACGGACTACAATTTTATAAAGTTTGCTATAGCATACAATTAACAATTTTTTATTTGCTATACGTAAAATTTTCTCTTCTTTTTTTAGTTAAAACCAAACCAGCCCAAATATAATCAATTTTTTTTTCCAATATCAAATTAAGTTAAAACAAATCATTAGTCGATTTTTTTTTTAAATTTGACTTAATTTATGATTTGATTTGATTTGATTTGATTTAATTTAATTTTCAGTTTGATTTTTTTACACCTCTCTACACTCTCCCTCGTCCTATGATGCCAAGTCATCTAAGCGATTTATAAAGGCAAACGAAAAAAAAAAAAAACAGCCACAAATTATTTATAAGCTATATTTTGAGAATGTCTGTTCAATAGATCAATTTTGTATTAGATGACATCAAAAAGAGTAGAGATTCATATCCTTTTTACAATAGTGCGCAAGCACTATAACTTCCCATAATGAAAGATAAATTCACTTACTCTATTGTAGTTATCACGATTTGGATAAAAATTAATCTAAACTAAGAAATCGAATCAAATCAATTAAATAAATTATTTTTATTTGAGTATAGTTTGGTTTGATTTGGTTTTAGATTTTTTTTAAAAAAACTGATAGTATTTGATTTGATTATGATTTTGTTCGAAAAAATAGAAGAAAGTGCAAAATCGAACCAACAACTTATATACATATATTTTATTATTATACATACATAATATATTATTTTTATAAACAATAATTTTAAAGATCTTATATGTTTTCATCAAAATTTATTTATAATTTACTAATGAAAGCAAAAAAGTCTAAGGTGAGAACATTTATCTTATTGATTTTATGCATATGAGTGTCTATGAAAATTCTTTATGGGATTGAAATTGTCAAAATCTCTTCGTTTTAGGAAAAAATAGTGAATTTTGAAGCTTTATTCATAATAAATTTAGTGATCGAAAGTTCTGTAATGTCATTCATTTTAACTATTTTTCGTTTTGAATGGATTGTTGTTACTTTTTCATGTTTTGAATCAATTGTTTCTTTTATTATTTTTATATGGTTAATAACTAAACCAAACCGAACCGAAATCGATTACAACCGAATTGATAAATGTATATGATATTTGGGTGGTTTTGATAATTTTAAAATAAATTAAGTTGAATTAATTTTGATTTTGATCAATAACCAATCCAAATCGACTCGAGAACATCCCTACTCTAATCTTACCTAGTTACCTTACGTGTCGAAGCCAAACAATCGACAAAATCTTTACACATTTTTTGTTTGAATTTTAATTTTGGAGTACTATCCCTAGCTAGGAATGCATGTGCATGACAGATACGTATTGGTCCATTGAGTTTTAAATGATAACTAGGTCAATAAATATGAATCAAGGAGTAAAATAATTAAGTTAATAATAAGGGAGAGAAAACTAGTGAACAAAGAAAGGAAATTGTCACGATCCAAAATTAGACATGATGGTATTTGTCTATTTCCACCAAGACAATTCAACCTCAACCCAACAAAAACGAAAGAAATGGGAAATATAAATCAAGAACAAGACAAAGGTGAAAAACTTATTTATTCTAAACATTATCCCAAAATTTGGTTGTCACGTATACAATCCACTAATAAAAATATAGAATTTGAAAGATAAATACAAGTCATAACAGTCTTTGCTTCTCAAGTAGAACAAAGCATGATAACATGAAAAGAGGGCCCACCGAGATGACAAGATGCTACCTCTCAAGTCCTTCAACAAGCCTCGAATGTAAAGAGAAGAAGAAGAAGATCACACGGGTCCAGGCTCGAAACTTACACAAGTGTAGAAGCAAGAGGGAGTACCAACAACACGGTACCCAACAAGCAACCTAATAAACAAAACATCTAGCTAGAAATAGAATACCCCTTACACTCCAACCGAACCTCTTTAAGCTATAACCTGCACAGAAATCAGCCCAACCTAGCAATTCTACAATACATTGCTCACAAGGCCCAATATCCATAGTTCAATAATCACAATCAACAATCAAATGAATCAAGTAAGTCATTCTCAAAGTCAAGTTATTCTGTCACACACAACAAGTACATCAATCTCAAGTAACAAGTACATCAATCTCAAGTAACAAGTAAGTCACGCATAAGCATCGAATGCATCAAGTCATAATAATCAATCTCTTGCAATAACTATTTCCCATCGGCACAATCTCACTACCTGGAACCATTTCCGATCGACTTTATATCAAATCACTACTCAGAACCATTTCACATCGGCTTTATATCAAATCACTAGGCGAAATCATTTCCCATCGGCATAATAAACACTTGTCGGAAATGATCTCGACTTCATAGCACTCGCTGGCAAAGACCTCGACATCATAAATCATCACATGCATCATCACGGTGTTCACAATCAATGCACACAAGAAATATCACACCACACAGAAGAGACAACAATTCACACAATTTAAGTCCAACATTCATGCTTTCAAACATTTCATCAATCAATCAACAAGGGTCACAATAAGGCAATTCACATCATCATGTTCATCACATAGCCTTTTTTATTTCAACCCCATTTTTATTCATTTATATGTATCAAGTGGACAATAATACTCTTCACCTCATCCCTATTACTCCCAACACACAAGCAACAAAAGAAGTATACGAATCCTACTAGAATAAAAGGTTAAGGAGATCACTTGCCTTAAATCTATCAATATTCACTCCTTGAGTTGATTCTTCCCCGTCCGAATAACTTTCAAAGCCACACAATCTATACACAAGCAAGTATTCACAATAAATTTTTGAAATCAACAATACCCACATCAAATCTCTTGAAAAATGGTCAATCAACACAAAACCTAATTTCAAAAGTAAGGTTTGAATCCATAATTTAATACTTGAAAACATTACCTAAGGATTTAGGAACTCATTGGGGAAAATCATTCCAAAAAAAGACTTAAAATGAGTTCAAAATCTCCATTTTAGCTAAGAACTTGACTTCTTAAAAAACCTCATCGTTCATCAATCAAAATCTCATATTTTGATGTTAATACCCATTAATAATCAAAGGGAAATGAATATTTAGGATTATGTAAGCTTACCCAAATGATTTAGCACAAGAAAACCTTTCCAAAATCGCCACGAAGGGTTCCTCAAGCACAAAAATGGAAAATGGAGCTTAAATCTAAAAAATAGCAGGTAAAAACCCTTCTCAAATGTCGCAAAAGAGACCAGGGGTTCGCTTAAGTGAACCCCGTAAAAAATCTTGGGAATCGCAAAAGCAAACGGTCTTCGCTAAAATGAAGGTCGCTTAAGCGACATGTCCTTCGCTTAAGCAGATGTCGCTTAAGCGATAAAAACTTCACAAAAGCGAGGCCTGCAACACCACATCTAACTCTCAATGCATCGAAAGGACCCTCGAGATTCATTCGGAACCTCGTGATCACAAACCACATATGCAATTCAATCATACTTCACGTTCTAGACCCAATGGAACCGTCAAAATATGAATCTGAGGTCTACTTGACCCAACATCCGTCAACATTACGAGAAACTAACTCAACACCTAAGAAGGCTAAAACAAGTTTGGGACCTCTCAAAATCATCCAAGACCTCACCTAGGCCTAAAATCATCCCCCGAATTCAATGGAACTCTCAAAATTCTGATCCGAGTATCCACACCTCGAATTTTGACCCAAGTCAATCTAAAGACTAAAATTTTACAATTTCACAACTTAGGATCTCGAATCCTCAGAAAGTCTCAGAATCTGAAACCAACAACTCTCACCGCTCAGATTTGACATTTCGGGACTGATGTAATCGATGAAATTCTATTCTGACACTCGAAACTCTAAAAGACACCGAAAACCACCTTAGTTCAACCACGTCATTCCATCATCTCATTGCATCGCATTGACCAATTTTGTTGTGTTGTGTAACTTGCTTATATTTTGATTTGAGTATTATATGTTCCTTTTTTTATGTTTACTTTATTCGCGCCATTATTATATAAATTGGTGGCACCGATACCGAGATGGAACTTTTCTGTGTGCAGGTGAAAGCGTCTCATAGTTCAGTTCTTAAGTTTGTTTAGTTGCTTATACTCAGTCGGTTTAGCCTACTAAGTAAATGTGGATTGTACTCACCCCTACTTCTGTTATCCCTTTGATGCATATCCTAGTCATGGTGATCTTTGTAGCGGTTGATTGGATCCAACAATGTCTTCTCTTTTAGAGTTGTGGTGAGATCATGGTTTCCGGATCGACATTGGTCTCCATCTATCATTTAAAGTCTTTAACTTTATTTTTGAAGACTTGGGATGTATTTAGATTCTAGAAATGTATTAGATTCTCTTTATACTTATGCTATCAAGTTTTGGAAAATTCTTTATTGTTTTCCATTGTTTGTGGCCTGACTTTCCTTCGGGAGTCTCGCATGTGTGTTTCTTTTGGCTTACACACCATTTTTGAAATTCTCGAGATGTGTGTCATCATGACCTTAATTTTTGAATCGTGACATAAATGTAATTTTTGTTATTAAAATGATATGAAAAGTCATTGAACATGTGGTTATTATGTGTCCTAATAATTTGATAAGTTTATAAATTCTCTATCAAAAGAAAGGAAGATAAAGTAGTGGTACACTTAATTTTTCAAAGTGATGTAGAGGCGTCAGGCGTGTCATGTAAAATATGATAAATTTTAAAGACATCACAATGAATTTATAATACAAATAGACGAAATACATACAATGATTAATTCATCCCGTAAAGAGAATGTGTCATGTAAATATGTATGTACATATATGAAGTACATACATCCAACTCTTTGCAGATGTCACTGAGTTCAAATTTATAATTATGTTCGTGTCTCTTCTTTGATGCAACTCTCTCTTTCCTTTCTTATTTTTTCTAGAGGATATTCGAATTTTGAAAATAGCTAGTGTTTTACACTTCAATCCTTAACAATCTTCATATTTTAAACTCGGGACTTTGGAATTACACCATTCAATCAGATATACACAACTCATAGAAATATAATATATATACCTAGTCCAATCTTAATCAAGTAATTGATAGACTTAACTTTGTAATCTAGTATTTTGCCACCAAAGTGGACTTCTTGGGCTGTTTTTTTTTTTTTTTTAAAAAATATTTTATTATAGAGGCTTACGTCGATACATAAACTTGGTCTTTTCAATTTGAAAGCAAAAAGTTGGAAATGAGGGTTGGGGCTTTCTGATTAAGGGAATGACAAGTCCACATAACCAAATCAAGCGCAATTCATGCAGATTCATAAAAAAAGAATGTATTTTATCGAATATTTATGTCGAATCAAAAACAAATACGTAAGATATAATAGCACCATCTTTATCGTTTCATCATGTCTAATTAATATCAATATTCTATTTAACAATAATTAACTCATGAATATACATTGGTGTTAAAGACGAAGTCTCTCTCTTTTTAAATTCATAAATAATACTACTACAACCAACACTTGTGAAAGATGACAGCATTAACATTAAATAATATATAGCCCTAACATATGATGGCTCTTTAGCAAGAATTGCCAAGAAAGAGCTAACATCATGCAAAACAACCCCATCAAACATTAATTCCAATGAATTATTATTTGAAAATTATGTATGCGGTCAATATTAACTAAGACAAAACAAATGTGGCATTTATATTAAATTTTACTTCCCACTATGTTCTTATTCATAATACATGCGAACTCTTTGATAACTTAGGCGATAACTGTATTAGTAATATATGGATTAGTTTTAAGAAAAATTATGTATTATTTTATGGAAAGATTAGATATGTAAGGTTTAATTATTCATGTATTATTTATTCCATTTTCTATCCAGCATAAAATTATATATAGATTTCCTCACAACTTATATATATTTATTAGATATACATGTTTCTCAATTGTAAACCAAACACTGTATTAATTTATACATAATCCTAACTAACTATTACTAGACATGGTATTACTTATATGTGATCTAATAGTAATACATATGTAATATTTTCCTAACCAGCTATCATAAGATCCCTCAGTGTTAGCATATATTGATGTGTATACCACAAATTATATTAACTTACAGTAGAAAATAAAATAAAAAAATAAATATTTAGGTTGAATTATGAATATCTCGCACTCTTTAAAATATTATAATGCACGAACACAAATAAAATATCTTTTTTTTCAACTAAATAATGGCATATTCCACATAAGTAAATCTTGAATAATCCTATGGGCTCTTATAACAACCATCAAGATTTTATTTTATTTTTTAAAAAAAAGTAAACTGTCCAACTTAGCTTTCTTTAACTCACATCGACCTGATATCATTTTAAATGACAATTTAGTTTTGAAAGAGGGATTTGACAGCTATGAATAAGAATCCAATAAAAGCTTCAGCATTTGTATTATGTGCCACTTTCCACACATATCCCAAATTTCACAAAAAACATGATTTGTCGACATGATTTAAATTCCTAAAATCAAAGGTGTAGGAAGATTAATTGATTAGCAAGATAATGTGGTGGGCCGTGAGTTCCTGTCATTTTCCATTGACATAAATCATATATTTTAAAATAATTTATGTCCTCGCTAGAAAGTCTCATATTTAAAGTAAAACATTTTCTAACAAGACTACTTTTACTTTATAAGACTCGAACATAAAACTTTTGATTAGCTAGAAAAAATTAATGAGTACTTATTACTTTACGACAATCCTTATTTTCAGGACATACTTCTCCTAGCATCATATTTTCAGTATTGCACCAACAAATCTAAACTACATATATCCGTCACCAACAAACTTATAAAGATCAAAGATCATGATATAATTTTATTTAAAATAAATTCTAACTTTCCTCCTTTTAAAAATAGATCGTTTCAATTATTTGATAAATACTTTGGGAATCCAAGATTTTGCTTGATTTGTAGTGTAAATATTTTGTCTTCTTGATTCAAGGTGCTTTTTTATTTTTCCAATGACAGAAGTAATTGTAGAATCACACAGCCAAGGCCCAAGAGAAGGAGAAGGGATCTCGTATATTGCTTGATAATATTATCACTATACCAAAAATAGAGCCGTTAATATGGGCTAGGCCAGTTGGGTCGGCCTGGTCTAATCCGTGATTTGATAGAGTTGCCCTACGATTTTTGGAGTCCATTTAAGAAAAGGGCTTTTTAGCCTGGCCTGATAAGCTTGTCGATTTGTGGGGCTTGAGAAATATGGATAGAGCCGACCCGTGGGCCAAATAAAAATTAATTAAAAAATAAAAATAAAATAGAGTATTAAAAATAACAGGAGTCTACACTCAAAATCTATTTAAAGTTTGAAATATTATAATTTAAATACAAATTATCACCCCACATATACATTTAAGAGACAATTTTACGGGTTTTAAAGCTACTTTTAAAATATTCTTGCTTATAACAGTTTAATTACGAGTTATAACAGATCACATTTTATTTAAAAATCAATTAAATTTTTACTTTATTAAACAAATAGTATTTATGATTTTATATTTATTATTAAATGATATAAATAAATAATCTACCATAATTATCTCTTACACATTTATAGGACATTTACCTTGATTCTTGTTCCTTTTTTATTTTTACACGTCAAATTCACACCCCTAATTTCACCACACCTCTTCTAGTCAGTAACCCATCACTTCACGTTCAAAAAGTAAAATTTTCCGTTGTAACAATTATCCATTTCTCTTTCACCTCGTCAATCATCTTCCATTCAAACCGCTTCTACATTTCAATATCACCTCCTAAATCAGAAAATATTCAGTCTACAATCAGAAATAAAGGGTGATTTCACAATACTAAGAATCAAGTTTTCAAGATTTTTGTTAAAACATGTCGAAGAAATCAGAGCATACTTCTAGAAAGAGTCCCAGATTAGTAGAAGTGAGTTCTACGATTGGAATAGAGCCTCCGACATTTTAACATATTGACTCAAATGTCACCGCATAACAAGAATGCAACTCCAACGAAAAGGGTTGGTACTTCTCAAAATAAGAAGCAGATTACAGGAAAGAAGAAGAAAACTCAGTTTATTTATGAAGGAGGCTTCGAAAATAAGAATATCAAAAAAGGGCAAAAAAGTGGTTAGGGTAAATATTTAATTTAATTTATTTTCCAATTATTAAATTTAGTAGAATTTTTGTTATAACAGTTTATTTATGCATATTATTTGTGGCATGAATTTTATTTTAATGTTTGACATGAAATTGCTGTGACATAATTAAGCATACATATGTATAGTTACTATCATGTAATTGATATTAATTTGGTTATTAGTTTTATCAAAAAAGATATGAAGCATGTTTAAGATTGGTATGTATCTGACTTAATATTGATTTATGAATGTGGTATGCAGTATGTTTAACATTTGTATGAAACTTATTTAATTTTGGTATGAACTTGGTATACATTTTAGCAGGAAAGTTATCATTCAAAATCTCTCATTATGTCTATAAATGTGGAATGAAACATGAATAATATTGGTATGAAAATATTTTAATATTGGTATGAAAATATTTTAATATTGGTTTAGAAATGTGGTATGCAATATGTTTTAACATTGGTATGAAACTGATTTAATTTTGGTATGAAGTTGATACACCTTTTAGCAGGGAAGTTATTATTCAAAATCTCTCATATCTGTATATGAATGTGGTATGAAACAAGAATAATATTGATATGAAACTGTCTTAATATTTGTATGAAGTTTGTCATCTAACTAATATATGTATATGAATGTGGTATGAAACAAGAATAATACTGGTATGAAACTGTCTTAATACTTGAAGTCATGCATCTGACAAATGTGCCTCAACAAAAGTCAAGTTCAAAGTATGTATTACTATCTTTTAGTGATTTCATCATAAAAATTAATTCACTTTATTTCTTAAAATTATTTTTCTTTCATTTTTGTTTCAGTGATTGTGGTATGTACACATGCTTATTTGATGAATACATCAGCAATGGAGTTTGTGATATGAGTTCCATTGATATCGATGCAAAGTATCATCGTCAAAGGCACGCCACAATCATATGGCAGTACGGAAAAATATAAAACGATGATGGTGTGATTAGTGAGAGTGAAGTAACTGAAACTGTTGCTAGCAAATTTGATGGACCCCGCATAGCAAAAGAACATTCCCCGGATACCAACAATTATCCTACACCAAGACCACGAAAATCTAATTTGAGATAGTCGATTGGAGCTTAGACTCTTAAGTATTAGAAGTTTTTTTAAGTTTTGGATGATATATATTTATTTTTTCCTACTGTTTTAAGTTCTGGATGATATATAATATTCACTGTTTTCTTTCAACTATATATAATATGCATTGTTTTCTCAAGTTGGATACTAACAATACACAATTTGGATATCAACATTTTTATTGGACTTTAATTTGAAAAAACACTCATAAACATAGTACCAAATAATTCATATTCATTGTTAAACTTAACATATGAATTACAGATTGTCTATTATAATTCTAGGATACCAGTTAAATAAAAACTGCATACCAATTGGGTTCAACATTAAACAGTTTTAGTTTTGGATCTTAATTGGAAACCAAATGAACAACAATTTAGATTACATGAAATAAGAGTGTCATAGAATTGATATTCAATTTATATAAAATTGGTATCCAATTCATATATGATTTTTTTTTTACTTCATAATCTAAGATAAAAACTAAAAAAATAAAAAATGTATGAAGTTGGTATCCAACTTGTATAAATATTCGAAGAAACGAATCTGACAATGTAAAACAAAAGAAGAAAATCTGGATTTTGAAATACAAAAATAAAATAAAAAATCAAGGAGAGAGAAAAATTTGAACAAAAAAAGAAAATCTGATTTTTGAAATACTTTTTACTGATTAGAGTAAAAAAAGGAAAACAAATATTCCTATTTTGTTTAGAATCTCCTAAATTTATGGTAATTATGAATTATCATTAATGTATTCAAATTAATTACTACAACTAATTCTGTTTTTTACTTTTTATTACTTTTAAAAAATCATTTTTTATTATTATTTTATAACATTTTTTAATAAACTGTTATAACCTGAAATTTTTTATTGTTACAACTTGAAAGTTTTATTATACTGTCATAACTTGAAATTATTAGTCTTATATATGTCATTTATAAAATTTTCACAACAAATTATGTACTACATAAAATAAAGTTCCTAAAATTTTTAGGGAATCACTACATAGGCCATAGCCTATGGAATATTATCATAGTTTTTGTGTTTTATTATGATCATTGGAAAACAATTAGGTTAATATTTCTATTTAGCTATTTATGTTTTTACTTGAAATCAAACTTAATAAATATTATATAAATAATTTTATTTGTGTATTTGATTAACAAGTAGTAACAATAGTCGATATTTATGATAATATTTTTAAATTATAATTTAATTTGAAAAATTATAAAAAATATACTTTTAAGAAAAGAGGATTGGCCTGGCAAAGCCCGTAACCCACACACTTGTGGGCTGGGCCGACCATTTTTTGGCCCACATAAAAAATGGGCTAGCCCAGCCTGGCTCGTCAAATTGCAAAGCCTGTATGAGTTAGCCTGGATGGGGTGGGCCAGCCCATATTGACAGCTCTAACAAAAAATGATCTTTAGCGGCATTTAATTAGTGACAATATGTATTTTTAACGGCAATTAACACTCTTTGTAAGTGTCTCAAAGGCCTAAAGCGACATTGAATCCAATAATAATTAACTAATGCCGATAAAGACTTTAGCACTCTATGTTAATATGTATATTTTTACCGCTAAAAAATATTTTTGTTGTAGCCTCTATTTATACATACAAAACTAGTAGTGTTCTAACTAATTAATTTTATGTACATTGAGTACTAAGTTGAATATACTAGTTTGATATCGTAACACTCCACTCAAACTAGTGAAGAGGCAGACTGCATACTCCTAGATTGCTTCTGAATCTGGTAAAACCCTGCTTCGTCAGTGCCCAAGATATGCAGTTTGCACCCAAATAAATTGAGTACCCTGTGTGGTTGCACTATATCAAAAATTTTGATTTTTAGTGACATACAATAAATTAACGGTAATAGCTTGATTGCAGTTAAAATATATTTTAACGGCATGTAACACTCTTTGTAAATGTCCCTAAGACCATCTCCAACCCCACTCTATTTTACTCTCCATTCTCTATATTTGGAGAGTAAAATAGAGAATTGAGTCTCCAACCACTCTCTAAAAAGCTCTCCATTCTCTATAACTACTATTCACCTCTCTATTTCACTTTTTCATTATTTTAATATTATTTCTATTATTTGTAACTAACATATTATTTTTTATATAAGGCTATTAAATAAATTTCTAATATTCGTAATTCTTTTTAAATATAGTACAACATTTTAAAAAATATATTATTTAATATATACTACTTTTATTCCGAACTAACAATATTTTAAATATATTTTTTCAATTTTCATCACTTTAAGAGATAATTTGATATTATTATTGATTTTCACTATGAAGAATGCACAAAATTTAAAAGATAAAATGAAAATTTTAATTTAAAAATACAAT
>JAJOOO010030392.1:0-21807 GCA_029582685.1 Solanum piurae
CATTAGGGAAATATTGCAATAACCGACATAGACCATGAGAGCTACATGGAATCCGGTGTTCTACTCCCACACCGAAAAGAGAGGGTTAACACTTGCCTAAGGTGTAACCATTCGTACATAGCTATCTAGGTGGATCCACCAAGCTAAAGTCCTATGTGGGCACATAGGTAAGGGTCAAGGAGATTGCTTCTAGAAACCCTAACTTACTAAACATGGGGGTTTCCATATCATGAGACAACACATACCCTGGGTAATCCAGACTTGCTAAACGTGAGGAAATCCATGTGGGGAGCCAGACTTACTTAACATGAGACCCCCATCTCATTTACATGCCCTTTCGGTGCTAAGCATCTAATTTCCTTTTGTAATCATCTTTAGTCATCACATAAGTTCACATTAGCCTTTACTAGACTCTTATGTAAACATCTTACCATAATAGCTCATATGTGTTCATAAGTGAGTAACAATCCGTTCACTTTAGAAACACTTAGCAAGTGAGTAAACCTTTCACTTTACATTACATTATAATCGTGAGAACTACCTTTCAATCATATAACAATCATACCATAACATACATACATACTTCATTGCTAATTCAAGTGAAGAGGGTTAAAGATGAGGAAACTAGGTCATCAACAACACAACAACACATTAGGTATAGCATCATTACAATCTAAGTAATTCACCTTTCATACTTGAGTTCAAAGAATAACCAACCTTCATACCTTCTTTACCTTCATGGGATATTCATACTTCAATTACCAAGCAATTCATAACCAATACATAATACAAGGTAATTCATGAAGTAATAACATAATCAACATCAATATAAACAATTGACATATTCCCTTCATAGCCTTCAAGGCTTCGTTCAAACGCTCAACCCAAATTTCATAGAAATTATACATAACCTAGGGTAGAATCATCATACAAACATGAACTACATAACTTCACATTCAATTCATAGCCTTCAATTAATATCCAACACAAAGTAGGGTTAGAATTAGGAAAATAAGGAGAAACATGGGTCTCATGGGGAATTCTTCAAGAAACCACCAACAAAACATAAATTCATCCATAATTTTTCATATAACATCAATAAAAGTCAGTTTATAACATCAATTTCACTTTAGAAAGAAGACCCACATTTTTGGATTGAAACCTAGAAATTGGAGATTTCGAAATTCATCTTGAAGGGGCCTCTTGGGGAAAGGAATCCCAAGAGTGATAAGCAACCATACCTTATTTAAGAATTAACCACGAAAATCCGAGTTGAAACCTTGGAGAGATGAACTTCTTCTTGAAGCTCCAATCTTCTTCAATGGAGTTCTTGAGAAGAGAGAGAGAGTAGAGAGAAAGAGGAACTTTAGGTTTAGATCTTTGGGGTTTTGTGTTTGAGTGATAAAAGTGAGGTAAAGTGACTTAAAAATCATTATATACACGTCCCCTAAAGTATCCTAAATACCCTTCACTTAGTTGGACTCTTTCATGAAATAAAAATCGATTTCAGAATTTCTGCATTTTTGTCGCGGAACAAATTCCCAGAAGATATTTAGAATTAAATTTTGAGACAGTAGAGTCCGCGACACGACCAAGATTTTTTCTCCTTTGGGGAGCTAGTCCGCGACGCGGAGCTATTTCCTCCAAGTGCAATTCGCAAACTGCCTTGGCAGCTTGCTTGGCTTGGTTAGGGTCCTCCTCGGGACCCCTTAGGGTGGCCCCAGGGTGTCGTATTCGACCGTTTTGACCCTATAAACATATATTTACCTACTTTAAACCTTTTTATAGGATTATACCATCATATGACACTCCCAAACCTTCCCAAAATCTAAGGACACACTAGAACACATTCTTCTCTAGTTTCCGGACGTCTTGGTCGTTTCTTTGACGTTTAGACTTTTACTCTTCCAAACTAAGTCAATTACATTAATTTAGGTTTATAAACATAATTTTAACTATTTTTAATTCATTATTCATAAGGTGAGGCTCTAACTTAAGTCATAGAATTTCTGGGGTGTTACACATAGTGGCATGTGAAGGTGGTTTTCTGTTGGTCTTCCGACGGAATGGAGATTTGGTTGTAACCGGAATACCCATCAAAAAAGCAATACCAACCTCTTTCCAAGCATTGTTCCATGAAGGGCATGGGGAAGTACTATTTTTAAGTCTATGAGTTTAACTTCCGGTAATACATGCATACCCTCCATCCGGTCACCGGCCTTATAGACACAAGTTCCCCCTTTTCATTCGGGATGATACCCTTATTTTTTGGCACACATTGCACCGGGCTTACCCATTTGCTCTCAGAAATAGGGTAGATCATACCTGCATCTAACCACTTTATTATCTCATTTTTCACTACTTCTTGCATTGGTGGGTTCAATCTCCGTTGATGTTCAACACTTGGTTTACACTGACTATCAAGCTGAATTTTGTGAGTACATATACCAGGAGGAATGCCCACTATATAATCTATGGTCCAACCTATAGCTTTGATATGCCTTTGTAACACCTCAAGAAGCAATTTCTCATGCCGTTCAAGCAAGTCAGCCGCAATAATTACCGGTAGAGTTGTATTTGCCCCCAAGAAAGCATACCAGAGATGGGGGGAAGTGCTTTTAATTCCAGATGTGGTGATTCTTCTGTTGATGGATTTGCGGGAGGACTCTCTCTATTTTTCAAATCAATGTCCAATTTCAATGGAGTCTTTGAATATCCTCGTAAGCCTGAAAGAGTAGCTACTACCTCTTCATAACCTTGAATTTCAAATTCATCATAGTTATCAAGCACGACTTCAAGAGGTTCGCTCATGCACATCAAATAGCTCACGCTGGCCACCGCCTTATCGATAACATCAACGGTAGACACCACATGATTATAACCTGGGTGTTTCATTGACTTATAAACATTGAAGGTTACTTCATCGTCGTTCACCCGAAACTAAAACTCTCCGCTTTCAACATCCACTAATGTTGTTCCGGTTGCTAAGAATGGTCTTCCCAAAATAATGGTAATTTCAGCATCTATTTCACAATCAAGAATGACAAAATTGGCCGGAAAAATGAACCGATCAACCTTCACCAAAATGTCATAAAGTATCCCCACGGGATGTTTGATTGAACGGTCAGCCATTAAGAGTCTCATTGTCGTTGCCTTGGGTTCACCCAACCCAAGTTGTTTGTAGATTGCATAGCGTATCAAGTTGATCCTTGCCCCCAAATCGCATAAAGTTTTAGCGAACTGGAGCATGCCAATGGTGCAACGAATTGTGAATGCTCCGGGATCCTCTCTCTTTTTTATTAACTCCTTAGTCATAATTGCACTGCAACTATGAGAAACTTCAATTGTTTCAAAATCCAAGCTCCTTTTCTTTGTGACTAACTCTTTCATGAACTTGGCATATCCCGGTATTTCTAACAATGCCTCTACAAGGGGGAGATTAATTGACAATGTCTTAAACACTGATAAGAATTTCTTGAACTTCTCATCTTCATTCTTCTTCTTCAAATGTTGGGGAAATGGGGGAGGTATTTTGGGCAGAGGTTGCATGACTTTTGGAATTTGAACATGTTGTTCCACTTCCTTTTGTGGTTCTTTGGCAATGCTGTGATGACTAAGTAAGTTTTGTTCCTCTATGACTTTATCTTCATCATGATTTTGAGCATTTTCATTTCCCATCACATTACCTATTGCCACCTTTTCGCTACGAGTAACTACAACCTAGCGTCATTTGTGGCTTCAATTGAGTTGATAATAAGCTCAATTATCCTTAAAGTATCTTGATGGCATTGTCATGAGAGTTTACTTTACCATTCAATGATGAAAAGTCATCTTTCATCCCTTTCAACAAATCATCCGAACATTCAACCTTATCAAGTATGCGTGACAACAAGTCATTCACCTAGGGACTACTTGCACTCCCTTTTGATTTTGGACTTTCACTCGAGTGAGTATGGTTATCATCGTGATCATCTTCCCTTCTCCAATAATCATTTTGCTCAGCCCAATCTTGATAGAATCTCCTTTGTTCTTCTCCCTTGTGATAGTTCCAACCTTGATTTCCGCCTAGCTGTAGATAATGTGGGTGGAAACCCTCCTCGTATCTCTTGGAGTTCAAACCTTGATTCTCCCCCGGTATTGAGAAACCGGAAGAAGAACCCTCCTCAACTCTAAACACTCCACAGTTCCCTTTCATTTGCTCTTGTAGAAATTCCATTTGGGTCAACATCTTCTGGATGTTTTCATCCCTCTCTCTCTCTTTATCAAGTTTTTCTTGAGTTAATCTTAAACAAAATGGAGAGACTTGATCCCCTTGGGTGTACCACGCTTGGTTTATTCTAGTCATGTCATCAAAAATAAATGAAGCTACCTCTAATGATTGTAACATTATTCCTCCTCGTACCAATTGATCAACCACTCCTTTATTAACCGAATCAAGACTTCGGTAAAAATATTGAAGTAATAAATCATTTGGTAACCCATGAGTTGGGCATTTAAGTAGGAGTTTCTTAAACCTCACCCACGTTTCATGGATAGGTTACCCTTCCCGTCGCTTGAAACCTCTAATTTCGTCTCTAAGTTTCATCATCCTTTATGGAGGAACGAACCTTGGGTTAAATGCTATAATCAGCTCCTCCTATGATGTGATAGAATTGTTTGGTAACTCAGCTAACCACTTATTACCTTCTCCCGTTAAGGAGAGTGGGAATAACCACATCCGGATTGACTCTTGTGACACATTTTTGAATGAAAAAGGATTGTAAACCTCTGTAAAATTTCTTACGTGCTCATGCGGGTCTTTGTGATCTAGCCCTCCATATAGTCCCCTCATTTGGAGTAAGTGAAAAGTGATGTTAGTGACTTCAAACATCGCATTCTCATCCGCTTGCGGGATGCAAATTGAACCCAGCCCACCTGATTAAGCTGGGTTGTAGACACTATTGAGATCGTCTATACTATCTCGATGCCATGCTTGGCTATCATTCATCTCTTCTTCACTCATGTTCACTGCTACATAGTTCAACCAACTCTTACACAAAGCAGCCAAACCTAATTCAAGTACAACCAACAAATTTGAGAGTGTCAAATCTTCTATCAAAGAATTATATGTAACGCTACTCCCAGCATCAACGCCATTTTGATAAACGCTAACAAAGACACTTCATCCAATACTAAGTCTCAATGATCGTTCAATAGTAATATAACCTAACTGAGTGAGTTGGGGTCGAGTCCCAAGGTAGTAGTTTTTCCTTTAAATTCGAAGACGAATAAGACAACAATCTCTTCAATGAAACACTTGTTCCACCTTTATGGTTTGAATTTCAAATGTAAAATTTCACTCCAATCTCGCGAATCAACAAGAAATAAACAAATAGTAAAGTAGAAATTGGGGAATTGACCAGCCAATTGTCAAATTTTACTTTAGCGAGTGATGGTTGATGCTCACAATAGGGTATTTTTTTGTGGGCAGCTTAGGCCATATATAAGATAACTTTCTTTCGAACAATTACCTTTTCTATGCTGAATTCTCTCGAACTTCAACACTAATCGAAAGTTTCCCATCCCTTTGTCCTCATCAAATCCAATCTCTCAAAATGGATACAAAGGATAGGTTCTGTGTTTCACTCTCTCGAGCTGAAGTCCAGGTAACCCACTACTAATAATGCTAAGTTTGCTACCTTGGTTCCGTGCCTCTCTCTCTCAAGCAAGCTCACAACACTAAACTTGTTACACTGAATATGCAAAACAACTTCAAAATGCAGCAGCAACTTAGACCCACTTCAAATTAACCCCATTATTTGCAATTCAACAATACCCACTTAGCAAAACTCAGCAATTTTCTTCATGGTCAACACACTAAAAGAAGGGTTTTATCCAATCATATCGACAATAGAAAAATCAACATCCATCCTCACTCCCATAGTTTAGTACAAAATGAGAATTATATGAGGAAATCAACTAAAGAAAAATTCTATTACAAGATCTCTACGAAAATCTTGCCAAAAATCAACAGGGAAACCCTTTGGTAGTGTTTTCTCTCTAACTAATATCTTCCTCTCCTTTCTAAATGAATCTCTTTCTCTAGCCAAAACTAATTTAAACAATTCTGATGTGTCACTGCTTAAGACCACTCGGCGAGGTAAGTCGGTTGTCGCTGACATATAATTCACCGATTCTTCTTCATCTCGCCTTTATTTTTCACTTCTTCTTGGTTTGGCTACTGTAACTTTAGGGGATCCAGGTTGAGATCGCCGAATAACTCCATAATTCGCCCTTTTCCCTTCTAGCTCGCCCATCAGTACTTGCTTGGATCTTCTTCAACAATTTTGGTGACCTGGTTGTCCTTCGCCGACTAGATCGGTGACACGCCGAATAGAATTTCTGCTCGCCGAATTCACCCCCATTTTAACTCCAACATTCTATAACTTTAGGCAGTATTTTGACAATTTTGCGATTCATCGAATGACATCGACGATCATCAGGTTTTCATTTCTTTATTCCTTTAGCTTGCTTTATTCCCTTTTTGATCAATAGTGTCCATGCATCATTCCTAAATCCAAATACCTGAAATTCAAGGATTTACATCATTCATTGGAACAAAACATGCATTTGAGGACACTAATTTTGTTAAAATAAAGCCCTAAATGAGTCCAAATCGAGGACTCATCATCCACGGAAAGAACCTACGCCCTGTAGGGTAGTCCACTCTCCGTGGGAGTGTATCGTGGGTCAAAGGGGAAACCAAGGGAGTTGTAGGCTCGACCTACGTCCCACCAATATGGGACGTGATCTGAGCTATGCCTTATAGGTGGTTGCCGTAGGTCTTCACATCAATCTCTCCAAAGTCGATTAGTTTAAGGGGGGTCCTAAGGTAATGTGTTTTATTACACTAAGCCCCAAATTAATTCATTATATCTCAATACCCCAATCAAATCCCAAAACACCCTCCTCTCCAAAAATCTTCTGTCTAGAACCTCCATCGAAGAACAAACAAGGAGACCAAGTTAGAGCTTGAATAAGGGTGATTTTTCATACGAATTTGTTTCGATTCTACACCTAAGGTATGGTAGTTTTCATCCTTGGGAAGCTATCACCCAAGGAGTCCCTTCAGAAGCATTTATCTCAAATCTAAAAAACCCAAATAGCTTGGGTTTCAACTCAACCCCATGGATTCCTTTCAAAGTAGTATTTAAAGGTTGAATTATGTTTGTTTATTAACGTATTACTGATTTTACATGATTTTTAACTTGAATTCTCTAAGAATCCATGAGTTCCCAAATCCTAGCTATGGTTCTTCTTTACATTATGAATGTTGTTGCAAGATTGGTCCAATTGATTGAATGTGAGTAGATTATGACGTGATTGCATGAGTTAAGTATAATTCTACATGTATACTTGATTAACCTAACATCCTATGATGAAAATGATATAGCCTAGGGTTATGTCACGAAAGAGGCAAGCTGAGGGTTTAGATGTGACCTTCTAAGATTGATGAACTTCTTGATGAATTGCCTTAGATTAGATCACCTAGACATGAATTGCTTATGAATAAAGCTTGAGGACATGAACTAATTGACTATAGCTTATATAATGGATCATGGTTGTGTAGTATTGAGATTGAGTTTATATGTCTTGTATATGACTATAATTGATCAAGAATGAGGCATTGCTTTAGAGTAATTCTTGTAACATGAAGATGACTCCTAGGAATTTAAGAGTAAAAGCTAAAATGAATAAACTAAGGGTGTTAAGGCTTTAAGAAGGAATCCATTATGTATGTTGAGTTTTATATGGCTCTATTGTAAAAAGACTTCACCCGCATGACCTATAATATGATCACATGAGTCTATGCATGAAATGAATGGATTACTTGAGTCATGGTTGTATCTATATTTCTTGTATTGAATGCTAGAAGTGTTGACTCAATATGACCCTTCAATGCAAGATATGAGATGTATGCATTATTATGATATTATGTGCATGTTTATGAATACCTTGAGAATAAAGTGTCTATTATGATAATGATGTTGTTGTGTCATTGGAAGGACAATCACACACACACCCATGCATGAACATGTATATGATATGAATAAGATTTTGATTGAGTTATTGAATCATGGTATTCCCCTTATCTAATGTGCTAAATTCTAGATGTTTGGGATGAGTTGATTCATATCCCTAGAAAGGAAAATTATGAGGATTTGTACATGTTGACAATAATGTGCATGAGCTTATGATTCACTTAGAAAGTGAAGATCCTATGAGTATTGAGTGAATGAGGTATTGTTGAAAGGTTATTCTTCACTTACCCTTACACATGACTGTGCATGAATTGTCTAGGACTATGATAATGTTGTTGTGTTGATTGAAAGGATATTCTCATTAACACCATGAACATGATGTGAAAGGTTTACTTGCATATTAATGATTCTAAGGTTGAAAGAGTATTCTCACCTAATGAATCTATGAGCTATATTATTATGTTGTATTGGATTGAGTGTTAAGTCACCCTTTGATAAACATGAACTTAAGTAAAAACCTAACATGAACTTAAAGGGAATTATGCTTAGCACTGAGTGGATATAAAAATGAGATGAAAGCTTTTACGCCAGTCAGTTTGGCTTCCCAATGGGTTCCATTTACGCCTGTCAGTCTGGGTTCCCAAAACATGTTATCTCATGAGATGAAAACCTTCTACGTCAGTCAGTCAAGGTTTCTAGTAACAATATCCTTATCCCATAACTATGTGCCCACATAGGTTCTTAGCTAGTGGATCCACCTAAAACCTAAACATGTTAGTTCTACCTTAGGAAGTAGGACACATCTTTTCGGTGTGGGACATGACATTGGATTCCATGTAGCTCACATGGTTGGTCTATGTCGGTTAAGGGTATTTCCCTACATGACAAGAACATGAACAATGACAAGTAAAAGTTAAATGAACAAGTAACATTAACAAGAACAAGAACAAGAACATGGGTTATTTACTATTATTCCTCAAGAGATTCTACTTAGTATGAATGGGGGTATGGGACTTTATTCATGCATTGCACAAGTATGCTTTGAGAGTGGATATTGTAGGTTTCCCTTATGACATGATGATTATGAGTTAATGCATGCCTTATTATGAATTTTGAACATGAACATGAATATGACCATGGACTATACTTATGACTTATTAATGAGCTTTACTTAGTGTGAGTGGGGGTATGGGACTTCACTTATACATTGCATAAGTAGACTTATAAGGGGGTTGTGGTGTGGTTTCATTATGCTATGAAGATATATGAACTTATGTATTCATGATATGGATTGTTTCTATGAGTGACTTTACTTATTACAAGATATGAACATGAATGTCTTCTTGTCTATGAGTATTGGCTATGGATAAAGTCAAGGTATGTTATGCATGATCATGGTGGCCTAGAAGTGATACTTAGTGTAGATAGGATTATCAGATCCTAACTATGTATTGCACAAGTATAGCTTAGAGTTGCTTATGTGATAGTTATATTATGATGATATGATCTTGGTATGTGAACTATGCCTTGTGAATATTGGAGTATGCATTATGTTGTGTTGGAGACTATGCTTGTGGTTATGATGATATCCTTTATGCTATGATGAAATGTGCATGGTTTGTCTTATGAGCTACGTTCTCCAACTATTTCAAAGATGGTCAAAAGTGGCATATAGTAAGGTTTCAAATAAAATGTCCCTTTTATGCATGTTTTAAGGATTTTTATGCATAACTTCCATAATTAGTACATTTTTTGCTAACCCCAACTTTCTACATTTTCTATAAGTGTATGGTTTGGAGATATTGGATTACATCCTCGTGGCTAGGACCATAGTAGATCAAGAAGAAGAAGATTGGTGAGTCCTCATAGTATTCAAGGACTTGACCATATGTCCTTTATGTCTTTCGGTTATGTTGTAGACTTATGTAAGGGATATGTATTGTATTCAAGAGTTTTAATCCAAGTATTATAGATGGTTTGAGACATGGTGTTATATATTCTCTCTCATTTTATAAACGACTTCAATTGTAAAGAAAAGTTTTAAATTCTGCACTATTTTCCAATGCTCTTATGTTCAAGATATGCTATGAGGCTTGTATGAGACCCCTTCGGGGTAGAGTACACCGTGTTACGTCTAGGGGGTACCCCTGGGTCATGAAAAACATGGTATGAGAGCACAATATTTTGGGATGGTTTGAGGATGTGTCAAACCACGTTAGTAGAGTTTTGTTCATAAATGTGAAGCGCGCCACATTTATGAATAGGAAGGTATCATGTGTTAGGAAAACTTTTCTTCTTCATTCCCTAAGTCGTTCCCTAGAGTTTAGTTTTATTAGGTCTTTATCCTAATGTGTGCCCTATGGTTTTCAGGATATGACTACTTCAAGGTCTCATGTTGAAAGGAATGAGGAAGATAATATGCAGCAAGAGGTTCCTCCCCAAGATCCAATTGTCCCTATAGGGGAATATGTCTCTAATGAGAAGGTTAGGTATGGTTTTCTATTGTTGACTCAAGTCGGAATAGAGATTTCAGAATTCTATGGGTCAAAGATAGAGGAAGATCCTCTAGAGTTTATAGATGAGGTCTCTAGGGTGTTGAAACTTGTAGAAGTAACTCCGGTAGAGAAGGCGGAATTGGCCGCTTACCAATTAAAGGAGTTTTCTCTAATGTGGTTTAGTCAATGGAAAGGAGCGAGGCTGGTAGAAGCGGCCCTCCTAGAATTGTAAAGGTTTAAAAATTGGTTCAATGATATGTTTTTCCCTTTAGAAGTGAGAGAGGCTAAGATACTTAAGTTTATTAATCTATGCCAAGGTAGGATGAGTGTTAAGAAGTATGCTCGGGTGTTCACTAAGTTGTAAAGATATGCTCCATCTATAGTGGCCAACCCTAGGATGAATATGAGTAAGTTTGTGTCGGGTATATCGACTTGATAGCAAAAGAATGTAGTATGGTTATGCTTAAGGCTGATATGAACATTGATTGTCTTATGATCCATGCCCAATGGTTTGAAAGGTAGAAACTTGAATAGAGGTCTAGAGGAACATAAAGGTATAGGTTTGGTGATGAAAATTCCTCTCAAGAAAGATTTTATGTGCCAAGCTCTTCCAAGGTTTCCCCAATGTTTTGCCAAAAGATTGTGTGTAACTCTAAGCCTAAAAGAGGAAGCGATAGTGAATCGGTGTTACTTAAGCGTACTTGTAATTATGTGAAGGAAGCATTATGGTAGGTCTTTAGGAGGTATGGAAGGTTGTGGTAGAACTGACCACAAAATAAGAAATTGCCCGGTACTTACCACTAAGGGAAGAGAAAGGAAGAAAATTAGATGTGATGCTCTTCAACCTAGAGGTGAAAAAGAGTCTTCCTAATGTTTCTCCCGGTATGTGTTTTATGCTTACCTCTATTTCGATAGTACTTGTCTTTTGTGACTTGATAAATTGGACATGATGAGCTTTTATGTTGCCCTTAGTATGAATGGGTTTATTTTTGGTTATATGTGTTTGTTGGTAAAACCCAACTTACTCATAATGAGTTTTATGATGTGTTTAAGGATTCGATAAGCATTGGTGTATAAGTAATGCCTAGAGATGTTGTATGAGTAGACTCATTTGAAAGAGGAAATAAGTGTAATTCTCCATGGTTTATAATCCCCTTGTGTGATGGATGTGAAAATTGAGTGAAAAATTGCTCCGACCTTAGAATTGAAAGAAACGTGCTTAGATAGCAAGGTCGTTGAAGTGTAGTATATGTTCATGATTTGGATTGCCTTGAAATTTTCACCTTAAGAGGTGTAGTGAACTTGAAATGTTTAGTCCCAGTTTGGTAGGTTCATATGAGACGTAGAGTGGTGTTGATAAAGTTTCTTGTGAAATAGAGTTACAAGAGAGCCTCTCTAATTTAGAACTACCAATTGGGATCTTAGACTGGTGAGTTAAGAAATAGAAGAGTAAGAAAGTGCTTCCATGAAAATGTTGAGGAGTGGTATTTTAGTAAGGATTTTAGTTGAAGGTGCTTATTTTGGAGGCCAAGGGACAATGAGATGTCCTTATATCCTTATGTTCCCTTCTATTCCTCCTCTACCTTAAGATGATAAGACATTCATAACTTATTTCATGATTGTGGAGTCTTGGATGTTATATGTGTCCTATAATTTTCTTGTCCCATAGAGTTACTCTGATTAACCTTAGTAGGATTTTGATGCATGGTTGATAGACCTCTATTGTTTTTAGAACCCGGTAAGGTTATAATGATCCTTGGTAATGCTTTGAGTTTGTTTGAAAGGAGTAGTAATTCAATTTTTAGTAAAAAGGGCTTACTCCCAAGAGGGAGATCATGTGCATAGATAGCAAAATTGATTGACAGTCCCGATATCCACATCTGTTTCTTCTATTCCTATTCAAGCTTGAGACCAAGAGTTCTTTTTTGAGCTTGTTTTTATGATATGGAGTCATGAATGTTTTGGAAAAAATTTCGTGACCTCCTCATGTTATGCATGTTCTGGAGAAAATTCTTGTCTTGTTTAAAATAATGAGTTTTCATGATTTACATGTTCCTCATGTTGTTGTTCATTTTAATATGGTGATGACATATTTGACTTCCTGAGATGATGTGATGAATATGCTTTGTTATGCTTTTGATGAAATGGCATATTGGCTCCATAATCTTGTGTTGAGCTTGCTTTTAGTTGGGAAAGGCAGTTCCTCCTATGATTATGTGATTGATGATGTTTAGAAGTGCTGGTATAGGCTCACTCCTAATGGGGGGATGGTGTGCCTAGCTAACATTGTTGATATGTGCTTATGTGTTGCCATGACTTTTTTATACAATGCATATTCATGAAAACTTGTGTTTTTGAAAGAAAATGAGTTATGTTCATTGTTTCCCTCATGTTGTAGTGCTTTGAGTAAGAGTTGCTTATTGTACTTCATTAGAGGAATATATGAGAATGCTTTAGTTAGGAGTTGAGAAATTCCTCCTTGAATGAAATTCTTTTTGAGAGTAAATTGCATATGAGCTCCATGAGAGTATGTTGAGCATATTATGACTAGGAGATGGTAATTCCTCCTTGAACATGACAAGTTATGAGAATCTCATGCATAAATGGGTTGTTAGATGTAGTTCATACTTGCTTGTGTTGCATTGAGTATATTGAGATGGAGTGATGTTTCCTCCTTGTGTATATGCATTATTTTGATGTCTCATGCATGATGGTTTGCTAGTCTTGAGTACTTAGTTCCATAAGTATTTAAGGTGTAATTCGAGGACGAATGTTCCTAAGGGGGATATAATGTAACGACCCAGAAAACTAGTAGGTGGAACTAGAGCCTCACGAGGGTGTTGATGAGTTTGATTTGGGGTGTAGGAGTGTAAAATAACTTCCCGAGTTTAGGTTGAGGGGTTTTGGGGTTAAACATCAAGGTACGACCCCCCCAAGGACCAACCAAGGGTCCTGCCCAAAATGTGTGACCCACAGAGGGGAACTACACCCCATAGGGTGGTCCACGCTCTATGGATCCAATGGGCAACCAAGGGAGTTGGAGTCTCGACCTACATTTCACCAGTATGAGACGTGAGCTGACCTAGGCTCCGTATGTGGTGGCCGTAGGTCATCACTGCAATCTTCCCAAAGTCGGCTAGTTTAAAGGGTCCTAAGGTAAATTCCTATTTTAATTATATTAATGTGTAGTTGTTTTAATTCATTTTAATAGACTTATATAAAGTGTTGTATGCCATTAAACCCCTAATTAATTCATTATATCTCAAGACCCCAATCAAATCCCAAAACACCCTCCTCTCTAAAAATCTACTCTCTACAACCTCCATTGAAGAACAAAGAAGGAGACCAAGTTAGAGCTTGAAGAAGGGAGTTTTTTCATACGAATTTGTATGGATTCTACACCTAAGGTATGAAATTTTTCATCTTTGGGAAGCTATCACCCAAGGAGTTCCTTCAAAAGCTTTTATCTCAAATCTAGAAAACCCAAATAGCTAGGGTGTTAATTCAACCCCCTAGATTCCTTTCAAAGTTGCATTTATAGGTTGAATTATATTTTTTATGAATGTATTACTTATTTTACATGATTTTTAACTTTAATTCTCCAAGAATCCATCAGTTCCCAAATCCTAGCTATGGTTCTTCTTTACATTATGAATGATGTTGCAAGATTGGTCCAATTGATTGGATGTGAGTAGATTATGATGAGATAGCATGATTTTAGTATAATTCTACATGTATACTTGATTAACCTAGGATCCTATGATGTAATTGATGTAGTCTAGTGTTATGTCATAAAAGAGGCAAGTTGAGGGTTTAGATGTGACCTTCTAAGATTTACGAACTTCTTGATGAATTGCCTTAGATTAGATTACCTAGACATGAATTGCTTATGAGTAAAGCTTGGGGACATGAACTAATTGACTAGAGGTTATATGTTGGATCGTGGTTGTGTAGTATTGAGATTGAGTTTATATTTCTCATAAATGACTATAATTGATAAAGAATGAGGCATCTGGCTAGGTTACCTTGGAAATTGGGTATACATGATGATCATGTGAGGCATTGCTTGAGAGTAAGGCTTGTAATAGGAAGATGACTCCTAGGGGTTCAAGAGTAAAAGCTAAAATGAATAAACTAAGGGTGTTAAGGCTTTAAGAAGGAAGCCATTATGTATGTTGAGTTGTATATGGTCCTATTGTGAAAAGACTTTACCCACATGACCTATAATATGATCACATGAGTATATGCATGAAATGAATGGATTACTTGAGTCATGGATATATCTATGTTTCTTGTAGTGAATGCAAGAAGTGTTGACTCAATATGACCCTTGAATGCAATATATGATACGCATGCATTATTATTATACTATGTGCATGTTTATGAATACCTTGAGAATAAAGTGTCTATTATGATAATGTTGTTGTTGTGTCATTGGAAGGACAATCACACTCACACACACCCTTGTATGAACGTGACTATGATATGACTATGGTGTTGATTGAGTTATTGAATCATGGTATTCCCTTTTTCTAATGTGCTAAATTCTAGATGTTTGGGATGAGTTGGTTCATAGCCACTGAAGGGCAAATAATGAGGGTTTGTACATGTTGACAAGAATTGTGTATAAGCTTATGATTCACTTAGAAAGTGAAGATCCTATGATTATTGTGTGCATGAGGTACTATTGAAAGGTTCTTCTCCCCTTACCCTTACACATGACTATGCATGCATTGTCTAGGACTATGATAATGTTGTTGTGTTGATTGAAAGGCTATTCTCATTAACACTATGAACATGATGTGAAAGGTTTACTCACATATTAATGATTCTAAGGTTGAAAGACTATTCTCACCTAATCAATCTATGAGCTATATCATGATGTTGTATTGGATTAAGTGTTAACTTACCCTTCTATAAACATGAACTTAAGTAAAGACTTAACATGAACTTAAAGGGAATTATGTTTAGCACCGAGTGGATATGAAAATGAGATGGAAGCCTTTACGCCAGTCAACCTGGCTTCCCAATGGGTTCCTTTTACGCCAGTCACTCCGGGTTCCCAAAACATGTTATCTCATGAAATAGAAACCTTTTACGTCAATTTTTCCGAGTTTGTAGTAACAATCTCCTTATCCCATTACTATGTGCCCACATAGGTTCTTAGCTAGTGGATCCATCTAAAAGAAAAACATGTTAGTTCTACTTTAGGCAAGTAGGACACCTCTTTTAGGTGTGGGACATGACATCGGATTCCATGTAGTTCACATGATCTATGTTGGTTAAGGCTATTTCCCTACATGAAAAGAACATGAACCATGACATGAACAAGTGACATGAACAAGTAACATGAACAAGAACAAGAACAAGAACATGGGTTATTTACTGTGGTTCCTCAATAGGTTCTACTTAGTATTAATGGGGGTATGGGACTTCATTCATGCATTGCACAAGTAGGCTTTGAGATTGGGCATGGTAGGTTTCCCTTATGATATGAGGATTATGAGTTAATGCATGCTCCATTATGAACTATGAACATGAACATGAATATGACCATGGACTATACTTATGACTTCTTAATGAACTTTACTTACTGTGAGTGTGGGTATGGGACTTCACTTATACATTGTATAAATAGCTTTATAAGGGGGTTGTGGTGTGGTTTCCTTATTCTATGAAGATATATGAACTATTGTATACATGATATGGATTGTTGCTATGATTGACTTTACTTATTACAAGATATGAACATGAAAGTCTCCTTATCTATGAGTATTGGCTATGGATAAGGTCAAGGTTTGTTATGCATGATCATGGTTGCCTAGAAGTGATACTTAGTGTAGATAGGATTTTGGGATCCTATCTATGTATTGCACAAGTATAGCTTAGGGTTGGTTATGTGATTGTTCTAATATGATGATATGATATTGGTATATGAACTATGCCTTGTGAAGATTGGAGTATGAATTATGTTGTGTTGGAGACTATGCTTGTGATTATGATGATATCATTTATGCTATGATGAAATGTGCATGGTTTGTCTTATGAGCTACGTTCTCCAACTATTTCAAAGAAGATGTTCAAAAGTGGCATATAACATGGTTTCAAATAAAATGTCCCTTTTATGCATGTTTTAAGGATTTTTATGCATGCCTTCCATACTTAGTACATTTTTTGCTAACCCCATCTTTCTACATTTTCTCTAAGTGTAGGATTTGGAGATATTGGATTCCATCCTCGTGGTTAGAACCATAGTAGATCAAGAAGAAGAAGATTGGTGAGTACTCATAGTATTTGAGGGCTTCACCATATGTCCTTTATTTCTTTCTTTTATGTTTTAGACTTATGTAAGGGCTATGTCCCTAAAATTATATTCAAGAGTTTCAATCCAAGTTTTATAGATTGTTTGAGACATGGTGTTACAGATTCTCTCTCATTTTATAAAAGATATTGATTCTAAAGAAAAGTTTTAAATTCTGCACTATTTTCCTATGCTCTTATGTTCAAGATATGCTATGAGCCTTGTATGAGACCCTTCAGGATCGAATATGCCGTGTTACATCTAGGTGATACCCCTAGGTCGTGCCCAGTTACTTCTATAGAGAAAGAGAAACTAGCCGCCTATCGATCGAAGGATTTTGCCCAAATTTGGTATGAGAAATGGAAAGATAGTAGGCCGGTAGAATATGGTCCTATAGAGTAGGAAGCATTTAAGTCGGCATTCCTAGATAATTTTTTTCCCCGGGAGTTGAGGGAAGCTAAGATGGAAGAGCTTATCAATATTAAGCAAGGTAGCATGAGTGTTAAAGAGTATGCCTTGAAATTCACTCTTTTGTCCAAGTATGCTTCATCTTTGGTAGCAAATCTGAGGCATATGATGAGTAAGTTTGTGACGGGTGTGTCCAAATTAGTGTCAAAAGAATGTCGTACGGCAATGCTCCATTATGATATGGATATATCACGTCTTATGGTGTATGCTCAACAAATGGAGGAAGAAAAGCTTGATGAGGCAAGATCTACGGAGAAAAAGAGGTCTATGATGGAAAATGATAGGTTTTTTCATGTTGGGTTCGCTGGACATGGTCGTTATGTGAATCGATAAAAGTTTTCCGGACAAGGCTTTTCTAATGCTCCTAAGCATAAGGAAGAGAGGGTGTCTACCCCTAGGACACAAGGGATGAGTAATGAGTCCATATGGTTCCATTGCACTAGGTGAGGTAGGAGACATGAGGGCAAGTGTTTGGCCGGTAGAGAGGGTTTTATTAGTTGTGGTGAGAGTGGCCACTTAATGAAAGATTGTCCAAAGGATAAGGTGACAAGAACAGAGCGTAGGCTACTAATCCTCTAGTAGTGGCGATGTGGAGCCTCAAAAGAAGAATAGGTTTTATGCTCTCCAATCTAGAGAATATCAAGAGTGATCTCCTCATGTCCATTCCGGTATGTGTTTCATGCTTTAGTAAATTTCCAAATTTCTTGTCTTTTGTGACTTGTTATGTTGGGCTTTGAAGTTGTTTTTAGTATGCATGATGTTTAGAAGAGTTAGTGTAGGCTCACTCCCAAGGGGGAGATAGTGTGCCTACCTAGTAGGGTTATTGTGTGCTTTATGTGTTGCCATGATTTCCTTATATGCATGTTCATGTAAATGCTTAAGTCTTGTTATAAATGACTTATATGCATTGTTTTCCTCATGTTGTAGTGCATTGGAGTAAGATTTGCATATAGACTTAATGAGATGATTATATGAGCATGCCTTAGTTTTGGGAGTTGAAAAATATCTCCTTGAATGAATACTTTTTTGAGAAATAATTTGCATCTACGCTCCATGAGTGTGTGTTGAGCATGTTTAACTACGATATGATATTTCCTCCTTGAAAATGAGTAGATATAGGATTTCATGCATTTTTGGGTTGGTAGAAGTAGTTCCTACTCCCTTGTGTTGCATTGAATGCGTTTAGCTTGGAATTGAAGTTTTCTTCCTTGGTTGTGTGCATTTAGATGTAGTGCATGCATAATGGGCTGCTAGCTTAGAGTTGTGACTTTAATAAGTGTTTTGAATTGTCATTCAAGGATGAATGATCCCAAGGGGGAGATATTGTAAGACCCCGGAAACTAGTAAGTTGAACTAGAGGGTTCTAGAGCCTTTCATAAGAATCTTGGAGTGTGGTATGAGGATTAAAAGTTGTAAAAACGATTCCTATATTTATAATAGGGGTTTAAAGGTTAGGGCGTCAAGGTACGAACCCCCAAGGACCACCCAAGGGATCCTTGGGGAGGACCCTCAAAACAGCCTCAAATCTGAAGGCAGCACCTACGTTTGGCCACCTATGGCCTATAGGTGGACCCACGGCCCATAGGTGGGGGTCCTGGGTCAAGGCCTGCAAATTCCTGCCAATTTGAGTCTCTGACCAGTACCTACGGAGGTGTAGTGCACCCCGTAGGCCCACCCACAGTCCGTGGGTAGGGGTCTCGTAGGTCAAGCTGTTGTTTTAGTTTAGCTATTAGTTAAGTGTTTAGGGGTTAAGTTAGTCATTAATTAGGGGTTAAGGTAGGTCGGTTAGTTAGTTATTTAACAACCTATATAAGCTTAATAGGCCCCTAAACTAATTCATTTAACTCATTCATCTAAGACCCCAAATCCTCTCCAAAAGTTTTCTCTCTAGAAGTTAGGAAGAAAAAGAAGAAGAGAATAGAATAGGGCAAATTTTCTCCATTGAAGAAAGTTTGGTTAGTACTTTGAATTAAGGTATATTTAGCATATTCATCTATGGGTTCTTCCCCCATAGACCCCCCTAAGTTTTCCCCCAATTGTGAAGTCAAAAACCCAATTCTGGCTAGGGTTCTTCTTACATTGTGGGTAGAGTTTGGGTATGATTCCAATGTAGTGGATAATACCCAATTATGATGGATTTATTTTTTTAGTTATATTATGATGAATTTATATGATTTATATGGAACCATATTCTAAATTAATGAATGTTATATTTGTGGGTTTATGCCATTAGAGGTGAAATTGAAGGTTCAAAGGTGATCTTCCTAAATCAATGTCATGTATAGTAATTAATCAAATTTACGATCATATAATCATGAATTGAACTAAAATTTATTGAATATGAAGTATCTTGACTTGTTAAGATGAAATTGAACCTCTATGATGAATTATGACTAGAATCACCTAGTAGTAAAGAATGTGATTGAATGTCTTGTAGTTTAGACATGAATGATTATAGAATGAATTTAAGCTTGAGAATAAGGCTTGTAGCTGTCAATGTTAGGGCTTTGGGGGCAAAGTCAATATGATGTGATCGTTTTGTGTATTATTCTCTCTTACACACACTAAGGCATGAATATGCTAGAAGATCCAAGTTTCTCTCACATATAATGATTCTAGGTTGGGTTAATAACCTAAAATGAATCAAAGCATGTTAGACTAGAATAGCTTGAAATTGTGATATATGATCCCTTCTTGTATAGCTTGACTTGGTAAGACAAGACCATCTCATGGTAGCTTAGGGTTGAGGACATACACTCTCCTAATAGTAGCTTGAATTAGCATTGTATGATGCATTTCATAGTAGCTTGACTAGAAATGGTGATGGTAGCTTAGGATTGAGGATTTATACTCTCCTATGGATATTTTGAAATAGCATTGTAAAATGCATTTCATGGTAGGTTTATTTGGTTAGGACAAGACCACTTCATGGTAGCTTTAGGATTGAGGACATATACTCTCATATTGGTAGCTTGGGATTTAGATACATACTCTCCTAAGGATAGCTTACATTAGGATCTTGGTGTTCTTGTAAGGATAGCTTTAGTTAGTAGTACTCATGATAGCTTAGGATTGAGGATTCACTGACTCCTAGGGATAGCTTGCATAGCATCATGGGATGTGTTGCATGGTAGGTAGGATAGGACATTGGAATCCTTCCTTACATAACTTGGACTTGCATGATTATATAGCCTCTATGGTAGTTTGACTTAGAATAATGTAGACATGTTAGTTAGCTGATAGGCATGGTCTAGCCTAGTAGGGCTCTATTCCTTGGTAGCCTTGAATTGATGTCTTGTACTCATTCATGTGTAATGACTTGCCTAGTACTACATAAAGAAGTACCTTAAATAAATAGAGGCAAATAGTCAAGAGGGACTAGTCCTTAACTAGTGATAATTCATGATAGCCTAAAGGAGTACTTAGTGTGGATAGTAGTATGGGATGCTATTTGTACATTGAAAAAGTATGACTTAAGGCTAGGTATGGGTTCCTACACATAGTACAGTTTAGCTTGGGTTGTTGCTTGATGAGTCCACAAATTGGACTCATTTACGGTTTATTTTAATAGAAATAGTGTCCTCAAATGCTTATATTATCTCAATATTTGATGAAAACCTTTAATTTTTAGGTATTTGAAGTTTGAAGGAATGCATGGACAGTACTTCGCAAAAAAGAACGAAAAGGCTGAAAAGAACAAGAAAATGAAGGCCTGAGGATCGTCGAGTTCACTTGGCGAATCACCGAAGGGTCTCACTTCGCTTTTTGTTCCAGTGTGCTGAGCCCTAAAGTAAAGGATGAAGTGGGCGAAAAAAGGGAGCAGTCGGCGGATCGCCGAGAAGGTCTGTGAAACAGTACTATGTCGCCCAATGACCCAGAGCACGAAGATGCCGAAGGATGGTGCAAAACGGCGATGAACTACACCAAATGGCGAATCGTCAAATTGATCAGCGATTCCGACTAATGTCGCCGAATGATCCACCGCAACATCGATTTTTGAAAATTATAAATACTCGTTGAGAGTTATAGCTTAATATCAGATTTTAGTATCACATTTTTATTATCAGATTTTGGATTAAGTACTATTTTTATTCTACTCTCAAGTTTGTAAGGGTTTCAAGACTTGAAGAAGAAAAGGGTTTCACTTCCTTCTATTTGGAAGTGGGTCTCTTGGATTCTTCCTTCTTCGCTCAAATCAAGACTTATTTCTCTATACCCATTTGATTTCAACATTATTGAAGGTATAAATTTCTACCTCTTGATGTGTGGCTAAAAACCCCCATTCTTGGGGTGTGATTTAGCAGATATGTGTTGATATTATTGGTGGGTCTTGCTTGCTGATAGGTTAGATGTATTTTAATGGTGATTTAACCTAGTGGTTGTGGTTTAATTTAATGGGTTTGTAGTTGCAAATACAAAGGCACCCATGTGTTTTCGGCTTGCCCGAGAGGGAGGTCGCGAAACCAAGACCACTAGACTGATGGCCTAAGGAGTGGATCGACATGAGGTTCAGCCCGAGAGG
>JAJOOO010030393.1:0-11690 GCA_029582685.1 Solanum piurae
TTTAGGGTTTAGAGTTTGGAATTTTTTTTTTTTTTTTTTTTTTTTTTTTTAATTGAACGACCCTTGGGGGGGGTCAGGGGCTTAGCAACACCCCCAGGCCTTACCATAAATAAAACAACTTAAATACAAGGAGGGGGACATAAACCTTACCTCCGATCCTATGGTGGTTCCTGAGTCTACTTTCCTTCTAAGGAAAATCTACTCATCTCCATGATTCTAAGAAGTAACTAAGAACTAGGTACCTATAGAGAGGACTCCTCTCTGTACATAAGTTCTAAGAAACATAAATGAGGGAGACTCTCCCTTTACATTAAACCTAAAGCTAGAAATTATAAAGGTCTAAGAGTAGAGTATAGAAGCTTCAAGGTGGTTTTTTTATTCTCTTCAGCCTTTTTCTCCTGAAGTTGGTCGTTCCCATCTTTTCCAGGAGGAAACTTCCTTTAGCTGTTGCTGGTAAATGGTTGTGAGTGTAGAAGTGCTGAGTGATGTCTGATCTGTGACTCTCCTTGGACAGAAAATCTGCTGTTGTATTGGCTTCTCTGTAAGTATGCTGACATTTGAAGAATTCCAGCTGAGTAATAATCTGCTGAAGCTGAGTGATGTAATGCTGCAATTTCCATGGAGGTTTGCTATTGTGATTGAGCCATTTGGTAAGTAGTTCTGAGTCCACTTCCAAAATAACTTTCCTGTAGCCATGTTGAATACACCAGTCCAGTCCATGAGTGGCTGCTTGGGTTTCTGCTTGGTTATTGGTACCAATACCAAGGGGAATTGTGAAAGCATATATCATGTTGCCATTGAAGTCCCTCAGTATACCCCCTCCTCCTATCCTCCCGGGGTTATGCAATGCACTACCATCAGTATTAAGCTTCAATAGGGGTCTGGGGGGGCTTTGCCAACTGACCTGCGTGATTCTGATATGCTGGGAACATTTCTCAACTTCATTGATCATCTCCTCCCAATTATTAGGCCAGGAGCAATAGGGATAAGAGACCATAAGAAGCTGTAAGGTGTCTTTAAAAATCAGATACTTCACTCTTGCCATATTAGGTTTTTTCTGACCATATTTCACTGCGCATCTGTTCTTCCAGAGGTTCCAGCAAATTGATATAGGAAGGGTCTGAATAATGAGTTTGTGTACCTCATTTTTGGTAGCCATTCCCCACCAGCTCATCAGTAAGTTCTTGAGTGGCCTGGGATTGTGAACAACTCCCAGCAGTCCAGAGAAGAACTTCCAGATATGAGCTGCAAAATAGCCTGTAACAAAGATGTGTTCAATATCATCCCATCCCTGTCTAATGCAGCAAAAACATGTTGCAGGTTGTACTCCAAAAGAGCTCAACTTGTCATTGGTAGGGAGTTTGAGTCTGAGGGCCCTCCATAGAAGAAAGGAAGCTTTGAAGGGAACTTGTTTATGCCAAATAGTAGAAAACAATCTACTCTTGTTCTTCTTACACCTCACCAGGTTCCAGGCAGATGAACAGGTGAAAGTGCCATTTTCATTTTGCTTCCAGTAAGCTTCATCAGGTACTCCTGCTTGGTATTGGATAACAATGCTAAGCACTTTGGGAACTAGCAAAGGTGGTACATGCATTCTTACCAAGGTTTCATTCCACTGTCCATTCCTTAAAAAGTAGGAGACTTGAGTGTTATTCAAGCTAGTTATGCCGGGACATAAGTGTGCTAGAGGTCCCTCCCCCATCCAGTTATCCCACCAGAAGGAAGTATTTCCAGAGTGTATTCTCCAGCCTATTTCAGTTTCCACTGTCTCCCTGTTCCTCAGCATGTATTTCCACACCAAAGATTCTCCTGTATCCCCTTTCTTAGCTACTGGATTAGACCTCTGGCAGTATTTGGCTTTGAGAAATTGACCCCATAAAGAATGCTTGGTCCTGAGACTCCACCATTGTTTAATTTGCAGAGAAGTGCAAACATCATTAAGATGTCTTACCCCAATGCCACCCTCTTCATAAGGGAAACTAAGCGATTCCCAAGAAGCCCAATGATATTTTTTCCTGTCTTTGTCCATCCCCCAAAAGAAGTCAGCAGTCACTCTTTTGATATACTGCAGAGTAGTTCTAGGAGGGGAAATGGTTGCCATAGTATGAATAGGTAACGATTGAAGTACATGTTTAACCAATGTAACCTTCCCACCAAAGCTGAGTATTCTGGAGTGCCAACCACTGATCTTTTTAACAACCTTTGCCACTAAATCCGAGTAGTAAATGATCCTTTGTCTGCCAATGTAGAGTGGACAGCCAAGGTAAGTTATAGGACTTTCTTTTTGAGTGAAGCCAGTGGTCTCTTTGATCATATCAATTAGGTGAAGAGGAGTATCTTTGGGAACCATGAAATGACTCTTTCCTTTGTTGATAAGCTGATCTGAAGTCTCTTCATAGGTTGACAAGGTCTCCATAATAAGCTTTAGTGATTCTTCTCTGCCTGAGGTGAAGATGATAACATCATCAGCAAAACTTAAGTGATTGATCTGGGGCCCTCTGAAATCCATTTGGAATCCTTGGTACTGCTGGTTAAGATACAGATTATTAAGCATTCTAGATAACACCTCAGCCCCTAAAATAAATAGGGATGGGGAGAGAGGATCACCCTGCTTGAGACCTCTTGTAGAGTGGAAGAAACCATGCCTAGTTCCATTGATTATAATAGAATACCAATTATTACTCATGATCCTCCATACCATGTCAATGAAACATTCTCCAAACCCCATGTGTCTTAACACTAGACTAGTAAAGGCCCATGACACTCTGTCGTATGCCTTTGCCATGTCTAACTTAATTACCACATTATCTCCTTCCTTAGGTTTTTTAATACCATGAATAATCTCCTGTGCCAGCATTACATTCTCAGAGATACTCCTGCCTCTAACAAAGCCAGATTGGTTGCTGGAGATAAGGTTAGGCAGCATAGGAGCAAGTCTAAGACATAACAATTTGGAGATGATTTTATTGGTAAAGTTGCTCAAACTTATGGGTCTGAAATCTGAAAAAGTGTTAGGATGATCTACCTTAGGGAGTAGAACCAAACAAGCATGGGAAATGAATTTGGGCATGAAGTAGCCACAGAAGAAGGCCTGGACAGTACTCAGGATATCATCCTTGATGATGTCCCAACAATTTTGAAAAAACTTTCCCCCAAACCCATCTGGACCAGGAGTTGAATTAGGATTCATTGAAAAAATCACCTGTTGAAGTTCTTCACTAGTAGGCATTTTCTGGAGGCTCATGTTTTGCTCAGGTGTGACCATTCTAGGGATATGTTGTAAAATATCCTCATTGATAGACTGCTCAGTTCCAGTGAAGATGTTCTTGAAGTGATCACAGGCTGCCTTGGCTATATTTTCATCACCTTCCACCCACTCTTCACTTTCTGTACAGACCCTGTGGATAAAAATTTTCCTTCTTCTACCTCTCATAATAGCATGAAAGTATTTGGAATTAGTGTCACCCTCTTTAAACCACTGAAGTTGAGTCTTCTGTTTTAGGATAGAAGCCTCCAATTTCAAGTATTTGATGTATCTGGCATTTAACTGGTGTAAGCTTGCTCTATTTTCAGCAGAGTTATTCGCAATCAATGCTTCCTCAGCCTTTTTAACTCTCTCTTCATGATCTCTAACAATGCTGAAAATGTCTCCAAAAGTTGCTCTGGACCATGTGCTAAGAGTAGCAGTCAACCTCTTCAATTTGTGTTGTAACCTCCACATAGGATTACCTTCCACTTCCCTATCCCAGCAGGCTTTAACCACATTATTAAACTCCTCATGTTCAGTCCAGCAGTGTAAGAATTTAAAGTATTTGATTGGTTGCTTTTCCTTATCAGTAATCTCCATCAGTAATGGGCAATGATCAGACCCCACTGAAGGCAGATGGGTAATAGTAGTTTGAGGGATTCCTTGCAGCCAGTTGTCATTGACCATAGCCCTATCAAGTCTCTTCCACACTCTAGCCCCTTCATCCCTCTGATTGCACCACGTATACCTCTGACCAGTGTAGCCAAGATCCATTAACCCACAAGCTTCAATAGTTGCAATGAATTCAAAGCTTTTATTCATGTTGTATGGAATGCCACCAAGTTTCTCCTCCGGGTTAGTAATGACATTAAAATCTCCAATAGTGCACCAAGGGATATTCATATTAGAAAATTGAACAAATCTATCCCACAATAGTCTCCTCAAGTAATCCTTACATTTGGCATACACAATTGTGATCAAAAACTTTTCTTTGATTTCCACATGTTGCATGGTTCCTGTGATGTGTTGATCCTCGGATTCCAATATATTAAGATTCATTTCAGCATTCCAGAATAACCAAATCTTCCCATTAGAATTGCAACAGGCATTCTCCATGTTCAATCTGATTCTGTAATTGTTGAGCTGAGAGTTGTCGGAAAAAGGTTCAAGAATAGCAATCATTGACAGATTGTGTAGTTTCTTGAGAGTTTGAAGTCTTTCCATTGAACCCAGAGTATTAATACTCCTTTCATTCCAACAGAGTGTCTTGATCATTAAAAACCTCTGCTTTTGGACCTAGTGTTGGGTCTGCTAGTCTGAGCAGAAGTACTTTTGGGAGCTTGTCTTTGTTTCCTACCCCTAGGAGATAACCCCTGTTGTTCAGCTACCTCTTGTATTTCCTCTTGAAATTCACTCTGGAATGTGGAGCCAAAGGCTTTGATACGATGAGCACTGACTTCTTCCCCATCTTTGTCCTCCTCTTCATCCTCAATGGACTGAGTATCTTCATCATATTCATCTTCTGAATGTACTATATCATACTCTCCATTGTGTTGGCTGTTGGTTTGTTGATTCTGCCCATTTTGCCCATTCTGTTCCTGTGTTTTCTTCTTGTTGGTGTCTTGTATTGCTGCCTCTTTCTGTAATTTCTTCTTAATTGTATCCCTTTTCTTTTTGCTCAATCCTCCTTGGGATTTATTATTTTGCTTCAAGCTGATATCTCTTTCTCCCCCTTGTTGATCAGGTGTAGTGTTGTCATGTGTCTTTCCCTTGGTCTGAAGATTGATAGGAGTCTGATATCCTTCTCTGTTTACACTGTTGTTTTCCTGGGCCTTTTGTTGAGCACTGACTTGGTCTGCTTCATTATCAGTGGTGGTAGAGGCTCTATAGTCCTTCCTATGGTCAGTGTGTGAAACCTCATGCAGAACATGAGTCAAGTTCCCCCCTTTGGACACCCCTTCCTGCAAATTAGTATGTATCTCCTGACAGCCCCCATCCATCCCTCCTTCAACATCCACACATTCAGAATATAAAGCATTAATGCGGGGGTGTTGGGGGATTGGGAGAGTAGAGTCAATACCTGAATTTCCAGCAGCAAACTTAGTACCTTGAGCCTCATTAGAGACCTCTGTAATATGTTTTTTCTGCTTCTTTGATGAACCAAGTTGTGGTATTTTCCTTAGGCCTCCACTAGAGTGCTTTTCGTTGGTTGAATTATGAACAATAGTTTGACCTTCTTCATTTTCTTTAGAAGTGCTTTGATCCTGAGAATCCAGATCAATATAAGTATTATGGGTACGAATAGTGTTACCTGACTTACCTTGTTGCTGCTGTTGTGTGGTGATTGCTGCCTTGTTCTGAGCTGAGGTAATTCTGTCCTCTATAGTGTGATTGGCGTTATTGTGTTTCCTTCTTGTTATCTGCCACTGCTCTTCCTGTTGAGTGTTAGAGTGTTCTGTATGGTGCTGATGGTCTGCGCCCTTTGCATTGTTGTTTCCTTCCCTGTTGTTCTGAAAATCTTTTTCATTTCTACTGTCTTTTCCTTGCTCCAGTTTGGATTTGTTTTTCTTCTCACTTTCAGCTTCTTTCCTCTTCTTGTGTTCTTCATCTCTTCTTTTAATGTTGCATTCATGTTCATGATGTCCTTGATGTCTGCAGAACATGCAGTAATCTGGAACACCTTCATATTGGATCTGCTGCCATCTTCCTATGTTATAGTCCTCTTCATCAATGCCCATCCAAATATGTGGAGGTCTAGCCTTGGTGAGGTCGATCTGGACCTTTACTCTAGCCACACTACCTCTAGTCTTCTGAGCTGTTGGGGAGTCTAGGTATAACACTTTCCCAATAGGTTCCAAGAGAATAGAAACAAATTCTTTTTTGTAGCAGTGCCAAGGGAGTTCAGGCAGAACTATCCAGACTGGGACTATAGGTGTTTCCATCTCGGGTCTGAATGTAGGAGTCCAAGTTTGTATCCTCATTAGTTGTCCCTCAATAGTCATCTTCTGTTTAGTCCACACACTTATATAATCCAGATCATTATCAAGGTCAATGTAAACATGTCTAGAGTTAAAATGGGAAATTTTCACACCCCCAGATAGTTGAGTTTGAAGGGTGAAATTTTTCCTTATTAACTCAATCTTAGGCATAGTGTTGGTAAATTTCCCAATTAAGGTAAATTTGCAATCGGTTACCAACTTGTGATTAAAATCATCCTTCTTGAAAATAACTGCTGGTAAACCTTGTCTGGTAGTAAATTCATGGGCTGCCAGATTTAAACAATCCACTTTTTGATTTTGATTCTGTTTGAGTTTTGCTGCAAAAGTCTGTATAACCGTAAAAGGTGCAGGTTCTGGAATTTGCTCTTTCTTAGAGTTGTGTTGGTGGTTTTGAGAGCTTGGAGGGTTATTGCCCGTATGGGTATTGGCCTGTTGACTTCCAGGTTTGCTCCTATTGGGGTGTTGGTTTTGCTTCTCAAAATTACTAGAGATTTTGGGAAAATTGGAGTTGACAATAGGACTGATATGCTTAGCAGTGGTATTATTGTCCTGATTTTTGTCCTGTTTGGTATAATCATGGTTCTCCTTTGGCTTATGGACATGTCCCTGCAAAACCTGTTTTTCCGAGTTTCTACCATGCTCATTTGCATAAACTTGCAGATGAGCATCATTCTTAGCATTACTGAATTGACTAGAACTAGAAGTGAGAGAGATACCTGATGGTGTTACTTGTCTTTGAGGAGAGTGATCAGTCCTTTGATGTTGCCCCTCCTTGTCCCGTTGATGTCCTTCTTTCTGATGTTTAATTGGATCAGGGGTGAACATACCTTGATGTGCTTGTACTCCAAATGAAAATTTGGATGAAGTATCCTCCTTTGCTTGGTCGTGTGAACTTTGCATTTGTGGCATAAGTTGGTTGTTGTCCTGTTCATCGGTCCTGTTTGGTTCTTGATGTTCTTTGCCTTTGTTCTTCAGATTCAATTTTTCATGGTGTTGATCATAACCTTGTGTCATCGTGTTGTTGTTCCTCATCAGAGAAGACTTGTTTCTCCCCTCCAGCGCTTCATTCAACCCTGTAAAAATTCGATGAGGTTCTACATTGTGCTGAGAGCTTACCTGGACTTCGGCGGCACCATCGAGATTCGTCTCCATCACGATTTGCCGGTCCAAATCGCTGGAAATCGCTGTGAGATGTTCGTCTACATTAGGGGAAGAATCCCCAGTGAGCGAATCATCCTTATTATGTTCAAATTGTGTTCGACTTTGAGTGCACAACTGCGGCGCCGCACTGGCGATTTTTGAAAAATTCTCCGTTTGAGATCTCACAACTGGTACGGCAGAATCAGTTGAATTTTCTACTGGATCTAGCTCTTGTATATGTGAATCAATATCCATTTCCACATTCGCTCGAGTCTCCTTCGTTTGGTCATGGGAATTAATTTCACGAGTTCCATCTAATTCTCTCTCCGAAATCGCCACACATATCGCCTCATCTTTTTGCAAATTCGAAGAGTTGTAGGTTGAATTAGACGGTGAATCTTGGTGGGTTTTGTAGCTGCTGTCATGGCGCTTCGTTTCCATTAAGTCCGGCGGCCTTAGGAGCCCGTCCGGCGGCTGTGTGGTCATTCTGGTGGATCTGGTCTGTCAATTGCCCAGTAGAGAGAAAAAAGCGCTAGAGAGATATTTTTAGAGAGAGAAAAAATTTGGGAAATGGGAAGGCGATAGAGTTTGGATTTAAGGTTTAAGGTTTAGGGTTTAAGGTTTAGGGTTTAGGATTTAGGGTTTAGGGTTTAAGGTTTAGTATTTAGGGTTTAGGGTTTAGTGTTAAGGGGATAGGGTTTAGGATTTAGGGTTTAGATTTTAGGGTTTAGGGTTTTAGGTTAACTGTTTAGGGTTTACAATATTGGATTTTGGGGTTTAGAGTTTAGCGTTTAGGGTTTACAGTTTAGCATTTCAGGTTTAGGGTTTAGAGTTTAGTGTTTTGGTTTAGTGGTTAGGTTTTAGGGTTTAGGGTTTAGGGTTTAGGGTTTAGGGTTTAGGGTTTAGGGTTAGGGTTTAGGGTTTAGGATTTAGGGTTTAGGGTTTATAGTTTAGGGTTTAGGGTTAAGATTTAAGGTTTAGGGTTTAGGGTTTTGGATTTAAGGTTTAGAGTTTAGGGTTTATGGTGTAAGGTTAGGGTTTAGGGTTTTGAGTTTAGTATTTAGGGTTTAGGGTTTAAGGTATAGGGTTTAGAGTTTACGGTTTAGGGTTTAGGATTTAGGGTTTATAATTTGGATTTATGGTTTAGGATTTAGAGGTTAGGGTTCAGGGTTTAGGGTTTAGGGTTTAATATTTAATGTTTAGGGTTAGGTTTTAGTGTTTTGAGTTTAAGATTTATGGTTTAGGGTTTATGATATAGAGGTTAGGTTATATTGTTTAGGGTTTAGGGTTTAGGGTTTAAGTTTTAAGGTTTAGGGTTTTGAATTTTTGATTTAGTATTTCGGGTTTCTAGTTTGGGGTTTAAGGTTTAGGTTTTAGAGTTTGGGATTTAGAGTTTAGAGTTTAGGGTTTAGTGTTTAGTGTTTAGTGTTTAGGGTTTAGGGTTTAGAGTTAAGATATTGGGTTTAGGATTTATGGTTTAGTGTTTAGGGTTTAGAGTTTGGATTTAGGGTTTAAGGTTTAGGGTTTAGGGTTTAGGGTTTAGGGTTTAGGGTTTAGGGGTTAGGATTTAAGGTTTAGCATTTAGGGTTTACTGTTTATGGATTTTGGTTAAGGGGATAGAGTTTATGGTTTTGGATTTAGCTTTTAGGGTTTAGGGTTTTAGGTTAAGGTTTTAGTGTTTACAGTTTACGATTTTGGAGTTTAGAGTTTAGGGTTTATGGTTTACAATTTAGTATTGAAGGTTTAGGGTTTAGGTTTTAGGGTTTAGGATTTATTATTTAAGGTTTAGGGTTTAGGGTTTAGGGTTTAGGGTTTAGGCTTTAGGGTTTAGAATTAAGGATTTAGGGTTTAGGGTTTTTTTTATTTTTTATTTTAATGACCCTTGAAAGGGTCAGGGGCTTAGCAACACCCCCAGGCCTTAGCATATATAAAATAGCAAATACAAGGAGGGGGCATAAACCTAACCTCCGAACCTATGGTGGTTCAGAGTCGACCTACCTAAAAGGCAGGTCAACTCATCCCCTTACAATAAAGATGAACCAAGAAACTAAGCACCTAAGAGAGGACTCCTCTCAATACAAAGAATCTAGGAATCATAAAAAGGGGGGAGACTCTCCCCTTACATCTATATAAAAGAGTAAATTCTATTCCTATTCAAAAGAGCTATGATTTTCAACCATAGCTGGGTTGAAAAGGTTGTACCATCCCTCAGGGTGGTTCTTTGATCTTCTTGCTCTTCCTTCTCCTGAAACTTTCCATTTCAAGCTTGTCTAGTTGATAATATGCTCTTGCTTCCTTTGGTAGTTGTTGGTTGCTGCCATATATTTGTGCACTTGTGATTTTGTGGCTTTGTTTTGATAGTGAATCGGCTACACAATTGACTTCTCTGAATGTATGTTTGCATCTGAAGTTGTGAGTATGTCTAATGAGCTCTTAAAGCTGTTGTACTTGTGTGTTGATGCTCCATGGAGGCTTAGCTTTGAGTGTGATCCAGTCCACCAGTAGCTGCGAATCCAACTCTAGAATAACACTCTTATAACCTATTTGAATTAACCATGTCATGCCAAAGATGGCTGCTCCAATTTCAGCTTGGTTGTTAGTGCCTTCTCCCAATGGAGCAGCAAATGCTAGTAAGAGTTCTCCATCTTGATCCCTTATTATACCTCCTGCTCCAATTCTACCAGGGTTACTTAATGCACTGCCATCCGTATTGATTTTGACCCATTGATTTGGAGGTTTTATCCATTGAACTAGAGTCACTTTGATTTCATGGATACATTTTCCCCCCAGTTGAAATAGTTCCTTCCAGTTGGAAGGCCATTTAATTTGAGGGAAAGTTGTAGTCATGAGTTTGTAGTTGTCCTTGTATATTGCATATTTGACTCTACTAACATTGGACAACTTGCCTCTATATTTGCTAGCACATCGGTTCTTCCATAAGTTCCAACAAATGAATATTGGTGTCGCTTGTAACAACAGTCGATGTGCTTCATTGTTATACTTGATTGTCCACCATTGCATGATAAGTTGGGGAATGGAATTGTGATCAGTGTTGATTCCAGCAGTCCCTGCAAAGCTTTTCCACACATAGGTCGCAAATTGTCCATTGTTGAATGTGTGTTCTATAGTATCTAGACCTGGCCTGTTACAACAACAAAAACAGTTTGTTGGCTCAATGCCAAAGCTGGTTAGTTTATCATTAGTAGGAAGCTTACCACGTAAAATTCTCCACAAAAGGAAGGAAGTTTTAAAAGGGATACTCTTATGCCAATTGAATGAATTGAACATTGTCTTGGTCCTCTTCTCCCTAATCTCATTCCATGCAGATGAACAGCTGAAATTTCCATCCTTGTTTGGTTTCCAGATTGCTTGATCTGGGAGGTCCTGCTGGATGTGGAATTCTGTGGCAAGGATATTGGCCAGCTAACTGCTAGGTGCCTGTTGAATGAGCATGTTCCAATTCCATTGTCCTTCATGACAAAATTCTACCACAGTGATGTTGTTGAATCGATGACTGTCCTCAGAGAAGTGAGCAAGGGATCCAACACCTAGCCAATTGTCCCACCAAAAGGAACAACTGCCAGATTTGAGTTTCCATTGAATGTGTTTTTCAATTTTGTGTTTGTTGTGCATAAGATGCTTCCAAATCAAAGATTCTCCTGTATCCCATTTCTTGACAATTGGATTAGACCTTTGACAATATTTAGCTTTCAAAAAATCTCCCCAAAGGATCTGTTTGGATCTAAAGTTCCACCAATGTTTATACTGAAAAGCCATGCACACATCCTTGAGGTTCCTCATATCAACACCCACCTTATCATAAGGAAAGCTTAATTTTTTCCAAGATGCCCAATGGTATATTTTCTTTTCATTTCTCCATCCCCAAAAGAAGTCAGCCATGATGCTTTGTATCTGCTTGAGGACAGTAGCTGGAGGAGTCACTGCTGATATGAGGTGTATAAGAAGGGATCGCAACACATGCTTGATCAATATTGCTCTTCCCCCATAGCTTAATAATCTAGTTTGTCAGCCTGTGATTCTGCACATAAATTTGTTAATAAGATAAAAAAAAATAGATAATTCTAGGCCTACCAACAAATAGGGGACAGCCAAGATAGGTGATAGGTCCTTCCTTCTGTTTGAAACCAGTGATTCTCTTGATTCTTGATATACCGTGAGTTTACGGTATTTCTAATACATTTCACTTACAAGTTGTGTGTGTCTAGGGCCTTTTAGTATTGGTTTTTATGTGTTTTTATCATATTTTGCAGGAAAGATGTTCAGGCGCGGAAGTAAAGAGACAG